>APFE031041829.1:572293-628895 GCA_000404065.3 Pinus taeda
ACAATACATTATCTTCATAATATTTTTCATGATCTAGCTGAGGTGGGCATTCCCATGCTCAACTTTATAAATTCATTTTCATGTACATAGGACAGACAACCGTCTATGTAGCAGACTGATGATTTAGACGGAGTCATTTTCAAGAGCGACTTGCTACCAATAAAGTTTCTTCAAGTTTTCTTCCCAATTCTCCCTAGTCATTGCTGACCAGTACCTCTTTATTTTTATCAAGCTTGAGGAGGATAACATATGCTTGTTCTATAATTCGTCCTTCGGGCAAACCCGTCGCTATGTTTTAACGAGCCTAGCAACAGTGAAACTCGTTCTCATTCGTTTGGACAAGTTTGTCGCTATTGATTTTGATGAGTTTAACGACAATGATAACTCGGTCCTTTTTCAATTTTAGAGAGTCTGAAAAGGGACGGAAAGGAAACTCCAATAACCATTTTTTGTCATATAATCCCTTAAGTCTGAAAAAGTATAAAATAATACTAAAGGGATGAATTTTCGTTAGTTTTAATGAGCCGAACAAGACAAGCACTCGATCTTTTTGTGTAATAATCCCTCAGGTCCAAAAAGATTAAAATCTAGAGGAGGGATAGAACTTCTGGTAGCTTTAATGAGCTGGAGAGGCCAATCACTCGGAAATCTTTTCATATTTTACGAGTCAAATGAAAAGAGCTTAAAGGAGACTCGTTTTTTGAGGAACGAGTGATAATTTCGAGTAGCAGCTGATTCCAGGTAAGGTTTGGAATTTTCCAATCACGACAGTGTCACAAGGATGGCTAACAGAATCACTCGTCGCTGATGTTCCTAAAAAAGGGTAAGAAATCAAATGGAGGCGTATGATTGGCTAAAACGGAGTGGAGGTGATGATGAGAACATGACCAAGGCTCAAAAACTGATGATAATGCATTCACAATGGTTATTTACCGGAGATTGGTTCATTTTTTAATGAGCTTAAACTCTGGGGGAAACATTTGCTCATTGCTTGGGTTTAATTTTTAACGAGCTTGAACTTCACATAAAAATTGCTCGTGATAATGGTCATTGATTATTTGATTCACCGTTAGCACTTTGTTCTTTCAATGGTTGTACTACCTGCTTAATTGCTTCATCAAACTGATTAGAAATGAAAACACATGCTTGAAAAATTAGTTAAAACACTAATACCTTACTCGAATTACGTGAATATTAATTTAAAAGTGACTTTTACCTCTCATTTTACCATTTCATTTGAACTTGGTTTGTTGGAGCTCTGGAGGTGCTTTTCCCCCCTGATTTTCACTAGCTGATTCCAGGATATTCTGCGGACGGTTCTCGGTGCCATTTGGACTAGGTAAGAGCTAAACCTAAGCTCTTCAGTTGCATTCCTTCCTTTTTGAATTTTGAGCATGTTTCCTTGTTTTTCTGAGCCCTTGGAGTTAGAACAATTCGCCCTGGCTCCATCGCACCCTTCCTATATCGAAAGGTGCGATGCATACTAGCCTGGCCATTGGCCAGTCAGTATGCATCTCACTCAGTACACTGCTGGGGTGCGATGGGCGCAAGGAGGGAAACTTTTGCACTGTTTTCTCATGGAATTTTTTCCTGTTTTTTGCCAAATTAGGATCCTGACTCTTCTCTTGTTTGTTTTTCAGAGATTCATCGGAGCAAAATGGTTGTTACATGGTGAGAACATGAGCATGAAGAAGAAGACATGGTTTCCTTACACGATTCGGGTATGGTAACTGCATTGCAGAACTGTGGCTTGCTCAAGTTTTTCTGCATGTCTAGCATGAGGCAAAAAATCAACTTGTTGCAGTATTTCCTCAATGCATGGGATCCTACCAACTAGGTGTTCCAGATCAGAGGCAAATCCATCCCCTTGACTGTCGTGGACATCTATTTTTTGACCGGTTTATCGATCCATGGTGCCCCTCTCTCATTATCAAGTTCCACCCATGGGGGTGAATCCATGAGAGAATATATTCATCGGTATTGCAGAGAGGGATATCAACCGAGTAGGGATGGCAAGATCAACATTTGAGATGTCACTGATCGGTCCTTGAGGACCATTCTGTTCACTTTCGCTAGACTGGCTGGTAGTGCGGCTCTTCACATGGCTAACAGGTCTTATATGTAGTACGCCTTGGAATGCCTCAAACTAAAGGTGTTCAACTGGTGTGATGCAGTGCTCCCTGTGATGAAAGAACAATTGACCAAGGTAAAAAACGGAAGATCCAAGAATTTTGGCTATGGTTCTATTTTGACCGCTTTTTCCTTGGAAAATATTCCACTGATACACCCGTAGTATATTTCACTTGGTTTACCTCCACCGATTGAGCCACAGATGCAAAGATGGGTTGACCTCATGGCCTGACATGCTGGTCAGTCCCATATTTCTTTCTCTGACACCTTCTTCAAGTGGTTCAACCGCCAGGAGATGGTTTATGCCGAGTGTCCATATGCTAGTATGGATTTCCAGGGTGACCCAGATTTGGTGATGCCCACAGGTGAGCAGTGGGGTGCTATAGGTAAATTCTCTGACCATATCTCTGTTTATTGTTTTCATAATTTTCTTATGCTTTATTTGATCAAGACTAATTAAAACTCATGTGCTCATGCGGACATTGGACTAGTTCGACCAGCAGTATGCCTGAGAGCACCAACTGCCGCTCTGGCAGGAGAGGCTGTGGGGAGGGCCATCCTTCGCGACCTTGATGTGGATGAGACTCTTTCAGTATTATAGGATCAGGTCAAGGGTCTCACTCTTGGTATTCCAAACATGAGGACCGATGAGCTGCCTCTAAGGTTGCGGCGACATACTACTCGTGTGCCTGTTTTCTCATGGAATTTTTGCCTGTTTTTTGCCAAATGAGGACCCTGACTCTTCTCTTGTTTGTTTTTCAGAGATTCATCAAAGAAAAATGGTTGTTACATGGTGAGAATGCGAGCATGAAGAAGAAGACATGGTTACCTTACACGATCCAGGTACGGTAACTGCACTGCGGAACTGTGGCCTGCTCAAGTTTTTTCGCATCTCTAGAATGAGGCAACAAATCAACTTGTTGTAGTATTTCCTTGATGCATGTGATCCTACCAACCAGGTGTTCCAGATCAGAGGCAAATCCATCCCCTTGACTGTCATGGACATCTATTTTTTGACCAGTTTATCGAGGTGTGGTGCCCCTCTCTCATTATCAGGTTCCGCCTGTGGGGGCGAATCCGTGAGAGATTACATTCGCTGGTACTGCAGAGAGGGATCTCAGCCGAGTAGGGAGGGTAAGATCAACATACGAGATGTCACTGACTGGTCCTTGAGGACCATTCTGTTCACTTTCGCTAGATTGGCTGGTAGTGCGGCTCTTCACGTGGCTAATAGGTATTATATGCAGTAAACATTGGAATGCCTCAAACCGAAGGTGTTCAACTAGTGTGATGCAGTGCTCCCTGTGATGAAAGAACAACTGACCAAGGTAAAAAATGGAAGATCCAAGAATTTTGGCTATGGTTCTATTTTGACTGCTTTTTCCTTGGAAAAGATCCCATTGATGCAGCTGCAGTATATTTCACTTGGTTTACCTCCACTGACTGAGCCATGGATGCAGAGATGGGTTGACCTCATGGCCCGACATGCTGGTCAGTCCCAGATTTCTTTCTCTGACACCTTCTTCTAGTGGCTCAACCACCAGGAGATGGTTTATGCTGAGTGTCCATATGCTGGTATGGATTTCCGAGGTGACCCGGATTTGGTGCTGCCGGCTGGTGAGAAGTGGGGTGCTATAGGTAAATTCTCTGACCATATCTCTGTTTATTGTTTTCATAATGTTCTTATGCTTCTTTGATCAAGACGAATTAAAACTCATGTGCTCATGCAGACATTGGACCAGTTCGACCAGCAGTACGCCTGAAAGCACCAGCTGCCGCTCCAGTAGGAGAGGCTGTGGGGAGGGCCATCCTTCATGACCTTGATGTGGCCAAGACTCTTTCAGCATTGCAGGATCAGGTCGAGGGTATCACTCTTGGTATTCTGGACGTGAGGACCGATGAGTTGCCTATGAGGTTGCAGCGACATACTACTGGTGTGCCGAGTCGATGGACTAGGCTTTTACGCATGATTGCACAGGCGGTGACTTGTTATCACCAACATCATTAGACTAGGGTGCCCCCTAGAATTTTGAGTTTGGGGTGATTTGACCGATTTTGTCTTGGTTACAGAACATTATGTGTAAACCATAAACAGTTATATATATATTTTTGATTTTCGGAGCTTTATTTTGGTTAAGTTACATGATCCTGATGCAAATATTGATGCAATGCTTCTTTTTATAAATGTTGAAAATGTCTATCTAACACATAATTTTCCAATGAGTCTATTAATGTGTTTAAATTTCTGGAAATATGTTGATATTGAATAGAATCGAACTGTATTTCCAAAATCTTGACCCTTAGGAACATACGGTAGATAGCCGAATTTCGTACAGAGTAGATACCAGTAAGTTGTAGAATGACGAGTTGTGAGTCTAGCCTGATGACAAGTCGGCTTATGCCATGCGTGATGGAATCAAAGAGGAGTTCTATCAACGGGTTGTATTCAACGATATTGTTCGTTGATCAACCAATACATACCTCTCTGAAACTCACTAACTCGCTGTTGGGATTGAAGATGGCCCAGGCAGCAGAAGATAGGTTCCGTGAACTACGACTTGCTCCATTAGCATATCCAACAAATGGTTCCAATAGGTTCGACATCTGTAACAAATGCAAAAAGTGGATTACCTAACCAAAACAATTACCCTTAGCGAAAACAAAAATGTAACAAAAGCACAAGGGTTACTACGTTGAGTTAAGCATAGTAATGCTTAAGGTACAAGCCATTACGGGGTTGCGCCAGTGGAATTCCATCATAATCCACCAACTCGTAGGCTCCTTTTGCTAATAAACACTTAACAATGTAGGGACCCATCCATAAAGACTTGAACTTACTCGCTCCCAACTTATCGAACTCCTAGTCGTAAAGTAAGACCAGGTTACCTTTTGAGAAAACACGAGGCTTGACATTTTTGTCGAACTATGCTTTGAATCATTTCTTATGGGCTTCATTAGCCAAAGCAGCATCACGACGGGTTTCATCCAATTGGATTAATTTCAAGAAACAAGCCTCTTCTTCTAAAGTTCCGGGGAGAAGGTTGACCGCGAGCTTGAGGGACGAGATTTCACACTGAACTAGCAATATCACTTCCAGGCCATACACCATTTGAAAAGGTGTAAACCCAGTTGCATTCCTCACCGATGTCCGGTATGCCCACAAGGCCGAGTACAGGATCAGGTGCCAACTCCGTTATGGACTCCAATCATCCTTTGCAGTATGTGCTTAAGGACCTTGTTGATTGCCTCAACTTGTCCGTTAGCTTGCGGATAATACAGAGTAGAGCTGTTGTGGGATAGTCCTAATTTGGCAGCCAACTCAACCATCATGTGACTGCAAAAATGCGATTCATGATCTGTGACTATGGCCTGTGGAACGCCGAATCTGGAGACTACATGATTGAAAAAGAAGAGTGCAGCCATTTCGTCGCTGTTGTTTAATGTAGGCATCACCTCGGCCCATTTGGTAAAATAGTCTACTGCAACTATGATATACCCATGCCCCCCGGCCGAGGTGGGGTTACATGCCATGAAATCTATGCCCCATTTGGCAAATGGCCCAACAACTACTACTGGTTGCAGAGGTGCGGGTGGTATTCTGGTTTTGTGATCGAAGATTTGACAGGCATGGCAACTTCTGACTATAGTTATGCAATCTTTGAACATTGTTGGCCAGAAGTATCATGCTCATGCAATCTTTTGCACCATAGCATAACCAAATTGATGCCCCCCACATGCACCTGAATGAAAATCATTCAGGACTTTTTCGGCCTCCTCATGAGTGAGGCACCTTCGTGTAGGTTTTAACCCCGTACATAAATTACCTGCATACGAATTCTAATCATAGGAAAAATAAAAATGTGAGAACATAACACATAAAACACATATACATAGAGATTTCCCTCTGGATCCCAAAATCAGGACTACCAGCTTGATTTTTCATTATGTTCCTTTCAATGTTACAATACATATTTATACATGCCGAAGCATCCAATACCATGGACTGAAAAACCATCGTGTCCAAAACCATGGACCGAAAACCATGGGTAGGTTCGCCCAACCTAATATAGGGTCCAATTTTTTTTTTTCCTGGGTCGCTACCCCAGACCCCGTAGAGGGGGCTACCCGCCCGCTCAAACCCCCCGGACAGGGGGGGCTATCGCTCCCCCTGTGACCCCCCCGCTGCGCAATCGGCGCAATGAAGGGGGGGCTCCACCCCCCCTTCTAACCCCCTGGTTCACTATGTAGGTTAGTCATGGAAAGAATATAACACAACCCAACACTCCGCAGAACTGTATCGATACCACGACGATAAAGCGTATCACCGACGATCACGTAGTCTTTTGCTTGGTATCGAATCCGTTGTTGTTCTGCACGTGAGGTATTAGACCTATATGTTTGGGTTTGGAGATAGATTATTATGTCTCCATACCACGGATTTCTTGAAGGTATCAGAAACAAACATTCATCCACGATTGCTTCTTCGGATGTTGCATCATTGGACGATGATGGGAGATCTCATAGTAACTCCACGAAAACTAGGGCTTTCTTTGATTTAAATTTTTTGAATTCCAGATCAAACTCTTGTAAAATCGTTATCCATTTTGAATATTTTCTCCCCAGCAACTGTCGCGACAATATATAATTCATGGGGTTGCAATCTGACAAAATGGTATTTTTTCTAAAGAGGACGTAGTGTCGAAATCTCTGTATTGCTTGAACAGCTGCGAGAGCCAGCTTTTCAACGTAGGAGTACTTCATTTCTGTATCATTTAAGTTTCGACTTAAATAATATATTGGATGTTCAATTCCATCGCCTTCTTGAACTAAAACCATTGCTATGGTTGTATCCGCTGTAGCCAGATACAAGTTAAAGTCTTTTTGATAACCGGGAGCATACATTAATGATGCTTTTATTAGGGATTCCTTTAAATCATCAAAGGAAGCTTGTGCGACCTGATCCCAGATAAAGGGTACTTCTTTTTTCAATAGATGAGTATAATCTTTAGCAAGTTTGGTGTAATTTGGAATGAACCTCCTTAGAAAGTTTTCTTTCCCTTGGAGTTTCTAAATCTGAAGCAAATTTGAAGGTGGAGGCAAATCAATGATTGCCTGAACCTTACATGGGTTGAGACAAATCCTGTCCTTTGAAACCACAAAGCCAAGTAAATGACCAAAACTAACACAAAACACACATTTGTGCAGATTGAGTCATATCTTGTAGTGTTGGCAACGTAGAAATATCACTCTTAAATGTTGTGGATGATCAGTCCGCTTTCGTGAATGAGCGGGAAGATTGTCAAGATATGGTTGAACAATGTTCTTGATGTCATGGAAGGCATAATTCATTGCCCTCTGAAATGTTGCCCCTGCGTTCTTTAAACCAAAGGGTAGCTTGCGATATGCGAATGTGCCCCACAGACAAATAAATGCAATCTTTCACTGGTCTTGTGGGTGGATATTTATTTGATTATACTCGAAAAATCCATCTATAAATGAAAAGATTTCACATCCAGCGCATTCATCAATTATCTGGTCAATAAAGGGTGTAGGGTAGTTGTCTTTCGGACAAGCTTGATTTACATCCCTATAATCGACGCACACTCTAATCGTTCCTTGGTTTTTCATTACAGGAACAATATTCGATACCCAATCTGTTAGAGGAACCAGGTAAATAAAACCAGCATGGAGGATTTTTTCAACTTCCACCTTGATGGCAACGACTTTCTTAGGGTGCACCTGCCAGAGCCATTGTCGTACTGGTTTGACATTTGGATACATATTAATTTCATGTTCAACTATGCTCGAGTCAATGCCTGGAATTTTATCATATGACCAAGTAAAGACATCTCTAAATTCGTGAAAAAGAGCGTAATATACTTTCAATTCTAAAGGAGAACAAGATTTGCTGACATGAATATTCTCTACAACATCTGTTTTGGTCGAGATATTTATGGCGATAGTCTCTTCAATATTGGATAGGTTTCGCTTGGAATCCACCGTATTTACAGTATTTGACAGAAATTCAAAAACTGAGGGATGATTAAGGTCACTAGAACTATCTTCCTTACAATTCGGAAGATGGGAACGATGGTGGTAATATTCCCATGGTGCCCCGCTAATCATCATTGATTGAACAATTCCTTCGTCTGTAGAATGTACTTGCGACCAAGGATCTGAAGGGATGCCATATTCCTTAGAACTATCTATCTACATGCTTGATGAGTGTTAATTTGGGTTTGCCTCCCATGCCGAAAATTGATTGCTACAATATTTCTATTGGGCTTGGAGGCAATACCTGGAGATGATCCAAGTTAATATCGTTTTCGGATATCTTTTGAATAGAAGATATCATATTGCAGGTTCCCATCGTTGCCACTTCCGCCAAATTGTTTGGAGATGGTAGGGAAAAAGTCCCCATTAATGTGGGGTCTTTTAGTAGGCCTACTCCAATATTTTGAAGCGAATGAGGGCGTCCATGGATAATTAGAATGCTCCCCGTAACTTGTGAAATGTTGGGGAAAAAATTTTGTTGGTCGACGATCGTAATTCCTCCTTAGAAGGGAAATGCAACCTTCCTGAAGTACGTCGACACAACGATAGCCATAACATATATCCATGGCCTTCCTAGTAGGATGTTGTAATCGAGGTTTCTGTCGATAACTTCGACATCAATTTCTACTGTTTTGCCCCCCAGTTCGACTTGCAAGTTACTCAATATCCCATATGGGGTGTATGTTCATCCATCAAATGCTTTTAATGTCGTCGACGATTGCGACAAGGGTGGATATCCTAAAATTTTCCAGCAACTCATCGACATAATACATGTAGATGCCCCCTCATCAATAATTGTTCGATGAACAGTTTTGTTGAGGGCTTTCACTTGAATAAGGAAAGCTAGTTGAGCTTGTAATTGAGGGTCATATCCTTTGTGATTAAAGGTCACAAGATTGGAATCCATTGGGTCAATCCCACCTATCTCTGACAATAAAGCCTTCTTTTGAGAGGGGAAATTTTGCAGTACCTCAAGTGTCAACATAGCGGACAGCGATTGGGCCAGATCCTCCACTATATTATAATGTTTTGCTGCTCTGGCACGAGGATTAAACTTTGATTTGTGTACTACTCCCTTTGGTGGTTTTATCGTTAGTTTAAGAGTGATGGGTGGCACAACTTCGTTTGAAGTTGTTGTTGAACTACTAGGTTGATCATTATCCTTGTTGTTCGACATCTGTGGATTCCCGTAATATTTATTCCTTGTCGATATCAAAGCATCATTTAGCTGCTTCAAAATAGACAACATTAGCACTTGGGATGGGGAAGCATTGTCGCTAGCAACCAGATTTGTTCCTGGGTTCGGAAATAGATCAGTCAATACTGCCGAGGTTTTTGAACTCTTGAAGAATTTTCTAAGCTCAGCTTTATATGGACACTCTCTCGTCCAATGATCCTCATCACATATAAAGCATGGATGACTTGGTTTCCTATCTCCCGAAGGGTTTGCAGAAGATTTTTTAGGAGACGACTCCTCCTATTTCTTCTTCTTCCCTTTATTTTTCTTCTTGCTTCCTGGTTGCTTGGGTTCTTTGCCTTTGTCAGTCGACACGACATTTACTTCCGATGCGAGAAGTTCTTCATTTGCATTTTGACTTGAAACCGTACGGGCCTTCTTTGACTTAGCCTTTACAGTTTTCGAGCTAGTCGTACCTATCATGCCATTGCCGACATGAGAGTCTTTGTTCGATTTAGGAGGGGGAGGAACAAACAATTTTGGTCTAGGAGCATCAGGGATTTTATCGTAGTGCGTGCCAGACTGAGTATAGATCAAGTCTAGATATTGTGCACAAGCAATAACTTGCTCTTCAGTGACGACTCCTCCCTTTGCCACATCTTTTGTAATAGAAGGTAACAATGACTTAATAAACCATTCAGCCAATAGCGGATCAGGAACATATGTTTTTACCATTCTACGATGATGTCGCCACTCATGAATATGATCAGATATGTGAGTGGTCGTTGTTTGTTTGAAATTGGTAAGAAGCTCTATTCCCGTTTTGCACCTTATGGGTAACTGAAAATGGGTTTAAAAGGTTGTGGCTAGGGTACTGAAGTTATCAAACAAAGCTCTAAGCAATTGGATATACCATTTTGCTGCCGGACTAGTTAACGTTCGCTGAAAAAGGTGAAGCCTGATCGAATCATCGTTGAGAGTGTTGGATGAATACCACAGATGAAAGGTCATCACATGATTCAACAGGTCTTCACCCGGATTTCCATTAAATTTAGGAATATCTGATGGAAGTTTATGTGGAATCGCCGACCACCAAGGGGCGTACGCAATTGGATCGTTCGTTAGTTGATTTAGATCCAGTAACTCTAAAGTTGCCATGAAAGGCAACTGTTGATTCAAGTTCGGCGAAGCATACCCAGGATAAGATGGGATCACTTGAGTAGTTGGTCTTTGCATTCCAGCATAATGCATTTGATGCTGGTAACTTTGGTAAGGTTGATGGGCATGACCATTATGATATGATTGATGTTGACCATTTTGAATGTACGGCTGCCCATTACTTGCAAAGACTCGTTGCTCAAATCCTTGGTAAGCTTGTTGGAATTGCGGTTGTTGGTACTGTACCATCCATGGTTGTGAAGCCATGAGTTGTTGTCCAATACTGATTGTTTGACCAAGATGAGGGGTAATGGTCCCCGTTTGAACCTGGGTCATTCCACTAGTCGGTGATTGTGGTTGCGTCACAGGGACAAGAGGTGGTTGTATTATGACCTGAGAAACCTGAGGTTGGCATACAACAGGAAACGCTTATACTTGCGACACCATCACAATAGTCGGTGTAGTGGGGATATTTGACACAGGTAAACTTTGTTGCATTGAGTATACAACTCTTGGTTGTTGAGGCAGTATTGGCACCCAACCGCTAGATGTAATTCCAGCATACCCTAAATTCTGTTGTGAAATATCGTATGGTTGTTCTCCTGGTGGAGACAATAAAAGGGTATATTTCCCTCCATACGACGGTAACCCAGTGCTCAAAAGAATGATTTGCCTTTGGGGACTGGATTGCCCAAATTGACACTGTGAAGGATCAATTTGTTGAGACTCAACATAAGAGATTCCAGATATTATTCTGGAAAAACAAACAGGAACAATCCATACTATCGAAACAGCCCCTGAATGGACTCCATCTAGCGATTGAGAGCTAGTTGGGATAGATGGTATGCCGACGAACATTGTCGGAGGAGGAACAAGAAGTTCTGTCGCTGCTGTGTTGGATGACACTGTCCTAGATGTTGACAGTTGTTTAGACATATTTAGTCTATCCAAAATATTCCTTAGCGATTCTTCAGGAACTTCCGATGGTGGGAGACTAACTTCTGATGAAGAAGGATATAGGGTGATCCCAGCTCCAAATTTCGATGGAGCGTTAGATGGAGGATCCTCCATAATCTCTTTTATGGCAATCAATCTAGGCAGAAGAGGTAGACCGTCAAGTCCGTAAAATGTTTCTGGTGCCAAAGAAGGTATAGGTTTTGCAGTGACTGATGTTTGGGGAGTAACACCTTCCGAATCAGCTATAGACGGAGTCAGTTCGGGAATAGAAGTGTTTACCGTCACACTAGGATCAGTTGTAATGTCCTTTTGTGGCTGCGGAATTTCTTCTATAGAGGCAGGGATACCAGAAATGTTCGGAGTAACTGGAGTCTCTAAGGATGTCGGAGTACTTGCTCTAACCAAACTAGGGGACTTCGATCCAGTCAAATGAGTTCGCTTTGTCCAAAATAGTTTTATTTCCAGAGTCAACGACGGTTGACTCATAAGCCTCTGCGAATGACGGGGTTTTGATTGACTTTCTTCCACGATTGCGGATTACTCGATCAACTCAAAATAAAAGGGGAAAATGATTCTGAATTAAATGAATTTTAGACGCTTTGACACAACTTGTTTTTTCAATTTTTAAGAGTCGAGAAAAAACAAAATATGACTCTAGTCTCCTTCGATTTTTAATGAGCCTAAAGTGACAAGTGCTTAGATGGACCTTTTCCTTTAAGGAGTCTAAAAAGGAATGAAAGAGACTACTCTAGAAGTCTAGATAGAGGGATTACCAAACCAATCACAAAACTGCAGAATACTTTTATGGTACGACAGTTAATCTTCCCGAATGTTGTGTTCAGTGCATTGCGATCGATAGGGCGATAGACACAACTTCCTAAGGATAAAGGATATAGCCTATTGTGGTCTCCCAACATATACTCAACGGTATGTGGGAGCACAAGTATGTACTAACACTTGTCATCCCAAAGAGGAGGAATCACCCAACGAGCAATGAAAGCGATAGTTACCATGCTTTATGACGCCAGAATACGTCTCTAGCCTAGACTCCTAAATGTTGTGCGTTACGTTCCAAAGCGTTTTATGTTCATTGAATTTATTTTACAGTTGATCTTGTTTAAGAAATTTGCCTTTCAGGTTCACCATGTGATGTAGATATATAATTCCTAAAATGCAATCTAAGATGATAAACAATCGTTTAATCTTCTTTTGCAATGAAAGTCCTAGCTACGAAGGAAAGAGAAATGAGATTCTTTCAACATAGAGCACATAGCACACACTAGATGCACTGTCTTAAATCAAACCAACAAGCAGTCTAAATGTAAATGCACATGCATGTATTTGTTTACTGCTTTCTTAATGTGTGAATGACAAAAATAATGTTGAGGACAAATATGAACTATCTTTTCAAAGCGACAATACTAACAAATTTCTCTTCAAAACGAAAGGAAGATAATGACGACACTTTGCTATTTTGAACTGAAAATTGTTTTTGACACTTGAAAAACTACTAATTCAAATCAAATACAAGAGTAACAGTATAATCGACCATCAAGAACAATAGGATTCTTTTCTACGACTGAAAACGACACTTGTGACACTTCCAAATCAAGAAACGATAGTTCGATTATGCTACTTCTTTGTAAAAGAGAACTAAAAATGGCACACAATACACAAAAACATTCACAGTTCTTTGCACAATGGAGGTAGAATGATGGAAAGGAAGGGGGTTTCCATAGTGGTATACTGATCACAGACAACAAAACTCCTAAATAGAGCTGAAGAGAGTGAAGAAAAACCAAAGTCTGAAGGCAAAATTAGCCTTATCTGATCATCGCACTTGTTACACAGGGAAATAGGGATGCATCCGACCTGCTGCACACGGGAGGTGCGATGCATCTAGATTTCCTTGAAGAGGGGGTGTGATGGTACCAGGACGAGACTTTAACTTGGTTCTTGATCACATTTGTAGCTCACTTCAGGGATTTAGGCCGAGCAAGTGATGTTCAGTAAATATAAATCATAGGGGTTGATCTAATGAGGTTACTAGAGCCACCACTAGGGCAATTAGAATGTTTGCAAATCGATTTTTCAATTTATAAACAAAACCCTGAGATAGACTGAAGCAGCATTGATCTACTTTGCACTTGCATAGAAAATGGAGTTCGAAGGCTAGCTGGCTTGACTTCAGGCTCCATCTATAAGTTTATAAAACAAGCAAATATAGACAAGCAAACAAGCAGGACACTAGATTTCCAGTGTCTATGAAACCAGAGATTCTGGGTTCGATCCCCAGTGGAGTCACCATTTTGTTATCGGGAAATATCGTGTCCACTCGGAGCTGCTAGTCCCACTAAGACGGGTATCTATCTTAGAAAAAACAAACCAAAATTACTTTCACTTTCCTTTATGAGAAGTAGATAAGAGGGGAACAAAGGACACCAACCTCAATCTTGCGCTTGGTTCCTTTCTTGGTTCCTCTCCCTTATGACAAATCTTTGCCGCTCCTTCTTCATTTTCCCAGCTTCAAAGAGCACCTGTGGAATCAAAGCAGCATAATACTATTGAAGAACAGAGATCTACAATCATAAACAATATAGGACCATATATATATTGACCACACAAATGCATATATCATCAAACATACAAGAATGTGGAGGAAAATTTGAATAGCTTTATTAATATCAAGAATAGCAAAGAGGACCCATTGTTCTAACCTAGCGTCATCCTCTTAGCATGAAAGCCCTTCTTCACCTCATGAAAAGCTTAGATCACCCAACACTATGATATTACACCAAGAAACCAACAATACTTCCTTACAAGATACAAGATTCCAGCCTCTCGATCTCTATGATGAGGGATCCATATATAGATGATTGTAGGGGGGTGAGTCAACTTTTAGGATTTTGATTAGTGTCCTCTCTCCGATAGTTCTTTATTCCACTTGGAGATTGATTGTATCTTACTCATCCCTGGGCGAATTCAGAGAGGCAAGTGTCACAGGAGAAATTTCTGGAAGATTCCATGATCATCGACCTTGCAAATTGTCTTTGTGATTTGTCTACTCTCACCCATCACACCCTACAGAAGGGCTTTCCAGTATGCATCACACTTTTTACACTGAGCAGATGAGATGCATCACACCCTCTGCACTAGGCAGTCTGTATGGTCTAGTTTTGACCAGTTCTGAGCAGTTTTCTGTGGAGAACTTCTGGGAGATGATGTAATCAGCTGACCTTGTTCCTTTAGGGTGTGAAGAAACACTTTTAGGGACTTAGAAGCCCTTGGTTTATGGACATGTATGATTGGGGTTGCAGTGCCCAAAAATGTCTATAACACTAGCTAGACAATATCCTCCGTGTCTTCTCTATGCAATTGTGAGAGGCAATGCTCTATTGGCCCAAAAAATTGCACAATGCAGTCCGTGGGCCTGCATACCCTACCGAATGAAATTGTACATTGCACAATATCAGCGCCCTAGAAGGTGGGCATGGTTTGTGAATTGCACAATTCCAGTAGCTATTCAGCCTTCTAATAGTCTAGACTTTGTTTTGTGTAGTTCTGGTAGTCAGTCTCCCGGCCTCCCGGTGAAAATTGTACAATCCTTGCCATCAGTCTCCCGAGTATGTTGCATGTCAGTTCTCAAGTTTTCTTTGGTTTTCAACTAACAAATTTCTTGCCATGAATTTCACCACGTCTCCAAGTATAGTATGTGTTCTTCCATCTCTCAGAACATTAGGTTGAATAGCCTCCAAGAGAGTAGGGTCAAAGGACACCGATGAATGCGCAACTGGAGATGCAGTTGAGAAAGTGTCTATGAGTTTGTCGATTTATGAAGACACCAAGCTAAGACATCAAGTTGAAATGATAGGAAATCAATGATACATCCTTAGGAATATTTTGGGAATATCTGGAAGACCGCGGGGTCTATGTCAATATTCAAAAGTATGGCTTATATTGGATTGCATGCAGGTATCCTGCATTTCCATGCACGGAAATGATACATTGGATTGTCTTGCACAATGATCCCAAGATGATGGTGTTAAGAAGTGTTAGTGAGATAGATATTGTTGTCTTCAGGGTGAAGAACTTTCAAATGATGTACCACTTGCCACACCTGGCGATCACAATGGAAACACCCTTTAGCAAACCCAGTAGCACAACTCCAGAGATATCTTGAAGAGCTGCGTGAAAGATCCAACCAAGTTCAGAATGACACCTAACCAGGTTTACAAGATGAAGATACAGCGGAAGACATATCAATACTTGGTCATCTTTGCATGCCGCTTGTATGGACAAGATAGAATAAAGACTTTCCTGCAGAGTTGGGTGACTATGTTGGAAAAATTGGCCAATGAAGCAGACCATGCAACTAGTTCGACATGTTGGCTCACAGGCTAAAGGAATAGGTAAAGAAAGCTTGACAACCACCCAAAGGTCATCAAGAAGAGATATACATGTCTGCATACATTTTGGATGCAATCTGTGTTCATCAACAGTTCCCAGGCTTGGGTTGGGCATGGACATCAGTGAAAACCTCTGTACACACTTACTAGAGATTGTTTTTCGAATGTAGCTTTCACAGAGTCATCACACACTTGTCAGACCATTTTTTCTTTGAGAAGGATCCACCTTGCATGTCACAGGAAGAAATGGAGGCATTGATCAACATAACAGATTGGTATGCCTCACCTCTTGGCACCTTCATACGGATGTACAACATAGATAAGCCTTTGCATGTTTTACCAAAGTTTCCCATGGACAAGGTCATCATGCAAGAAGTGTTGTACCACATCTTGGTAGGATTGTTATCTAGACTACATCAGAAGAAGAAGGCACCCTGGCCCACTCTTCCTTTGGATTGGGTTGTATGAGATACAAAATCTCAAGCATGCTGATGTCGAGATGGAAGAGTTCAAAAGATTTACTTTTGGCACTAGAAGTTTCAATCAATACGACTCGTATTGCTTTATAAATGACCACTATGCGAGAGTGAAATTTCCTTCGATCCACGGGGCGTGTCATTGGGTTGAGGAATACCCATGGAGATATTGTCACAACTTTTCCAGGCTCAATGAACCAGTATGCATAGATGTGGAATGGTTAGAAAAACATCATGAAGTAACATCTTGGAGAGCACCATCATTAGTAGAAATAGAGGGTAATGTAAATGTGTTCGACAAAGGCAAGAGAAAGTTTGTTGAGGACACAGAGGCAGAAAAACTGCAAGTTCAAAGCAGACCCACTTGTGGAGAAAGCAATTTTAGAGATAGAGGCGAAAAGGAGACAATGCTGCAGGAGTAACGCACAAAGGAAGAGAGAGAAACAAAGGATGGAGGTAATAGTGAAGGAGTTGCAAGAGTTGAAGCAACAAATTAAGGAAGAGCAAGAGTTGCACTGATAGGAGAAGGAAGTGCAGTAGGGACAAACATAACAGGAGGCACAACATGCACAGATTCATGAAACTGTGCCCATACAGGTTGTAGACTCATCTGAGAAGTTGACACCAAGAAGATAGGGTGAGAAGTCACAAGATTAGGACTTCACTCAAGAGATTGAACAAATACTTGAGCAGATGGATACAGAGATGAAACAACCACAGTTAGAACATGATATTGACCTCTTTCCTTACAACCAAGAGGTTAACGCATTAGCTTCACCAGATCCGGAAGCAGAGAAAGTCTTGAGTGATCATGGAGATAATCAGATCCTTGAAGACAATCTAGAAGCAAAGATGCACTACATATCATTCAATGAGTTGTAGCATAGAGTTGTGCAATTGTGCAGAGTGACTACTCTAGATGTCCATGCATCTCCTACATAGTTTGAGGAATGAGTGATCATATTTGCCATGCGCAAGCATCCAACAACATTGACCGATTCTACAAAAGCATATGCCGAAGCCACCAAATCGAGTTTTTGCTTCTTCATAGAAGAGAACGAACGAATGGATAAGGAGTTATAGATGGAAAAGCAGGGAGGAGAATAGTTTACAAAATTCATCAGAGCATAGTTGAAGAGAGAAATATTGAATGAGGTATCATCTCTTCAAACAATCATCTGATTGTTGTATTCCCGATTTGTCACTGTGCATAAGTCATTCATCCATCTAAAAGGTTGGTAGCAGCGATGTGCTAAGAGAGCATGAATCTTGCCAGATTTTCATACTGCCATCAACCACATGCAAACATGGACAATGAGATACAAGGGAGCCTCGTTACACTTGCCCAAGTTGATGAAACCTAGGGCGGTAGAGTTGAAGGAACTCATCTGGAGTCATATATGAAACTATGGGGAACTCTCACAACTCATCACCAGTTTGAAGGATTCACATGCACGTGTGTTCAGAAGCATGGATGTTTTTGTGCAAGCACATACAATCCCATCCATTAGGAAACTCACTAAGGCAAAGACAAAGAATCAAGTCTGACTATAGCTGGACATGCACTTTGACGAGTTTATGTTCACAGCCACCAGCACAGAGTTGGCGATCAACGCAAACACTAGGCATCATTATTTCATCGGTCTCTCCGCACTCAAGATGATGATGTGCATATTATCGAATGAGTCAGACAGAGAAGCCAAATCAGTGTACCTGGATGCAATGGAGGCAAGAGATTATTTATAGAAAGATGTCACCACAAAGTACACTGACACCATCACAAAATACCAAGCTTGGAATTAGTTCACCATCGTTGACCATCATGAGGATGTCGAAGAGTTGGTATTCCCACAATTGTCTGAGTCTTAGTGATGTATTTCATGGCTTGCTCAAGCCTATTTTGTCTCACATGGGTACATATGCAGATTGTATGTAACATCTTGTAAAGTGAAATTCCAAGTGTCGATAGTTGAATGTAATAGTCATAGAGTAGTTGAAGAGTCATGAGGGTGGTGAACAGTCATAAAGGGGAATGTCGAGGGTCACCCCACCCTTTGCTATTTTATAGAACCTCATAACTCATTGTAGAGTCTTTTTGGCAGCCAAGCTTCCGAGAGGAGTATCTTAGAGAAATCTTGGAGTGTATTGTAATGAGCCTTGACTTCTCCACAATGCAGAGCTAGTATATCTCTTTGGAGGAGCAAGTGGCAGTGACTGTAACATTTCGTTATCGGGACTAGTGGTTAGTCATGGTTGTACTATATGATTAGAACTTTCACCTCTTAATATAACAGAGCCAACACATTTCATGCATATGTTGCTATTGTATTTTAGTTATCTTGGTTACTATAATGGTATATGTAGTTGTTTTCTTATGAATGTATGTATAGACACTTTCTATATATGTATGTATGAATCTTACTGAGATGTGTTGTTGGTTTAACCATCAATTTCGATTTTTGGTTCACCTTCCTTCCAATTTTTCATGCACCTTTGCTCGTGTGTTCCCTTCCAAGCTGGGTGTTTCCACAGGTTTCCAAGGGGTGCACTTGCCCCACCTTCTGTGTGTTAGGACCATTCATGCGCTTCATTGGCTTGCTATGCATGTCACACCCTTGCTACCAACAAGGACATCCTACTTACCTTTGTGCACAACTACAGTCAAGGATACTGTATGACCCACTACTAAGACTCCTACACCAAATGGTATGAGGTCTAGTTGGGTCTTCTTAATAGGGAGATCCTTTGACATGTTGACAGGTCCATCACCATCAACATTTGTGGTGCTAGAAGTAGGGAAAGATGACAAGTTGTGTCCTCTTATCCTATTTTGAATCTTCACACATTCGTCATGGATATTGTCAAACCCAACACTCTGTGATGTTTTTCACATGCCGAACCTTTTGGAATCATGAGGGAGTTGTTTGATCTTTTTCTGGAATTCAGGTTGTTAATATAGGTTGTCATTGATGTAAAAATAGCAGTGTTTGTGATGGAAAATTCTTTGATACATGATGTTGCCTATTGATGCCCATTGATCACAATGCTCATAGTGATGAATGTTTGATATATGATGATATGATGAGATGGAAGATCCAAGTGGATTAAATACATATATACAAACAGAATAAAAGTAGTAGACCCAAGGATGAAATTTATCGGAAGACATCAAAGAAGAGATATCAGAAGAAGAGCCATTGAGTAGTTTATTGGAAGCCATAAAAGAAGAGCTATCAGAAGTCCTAGGAGTGAAGAGAAACCATAGGAGACTCAAGCCAAGACAAATCAGGTTATCACATATGCCCAAGGGTAAGTGTTATCAGAAGAACAAAGAGGAAAATTACTTCAGAGAAGTAGCATTATCGGAAGAGGAGCCATAATGGAGGAGTTAACACTAAATACCAAAAAACACATCGGCAACTTTATATCGGCACTTTATTGAGAACTTTATTATATGCCACCACACAAAACCTGTGATTGCGATTTGAGTTGCGGACCCACCATTCCAATAGAACAAGCTTTAAAGGAATATTGCATCGGAAGTTTCATATCATAATTCTTAAAGGGTTGTCACCATGTAAAACCCCAATTGCGATATTACTGCGAACCCGAAATAGGTTATGGTAACAACCCTATACAATATCGCATCCACCACGTCATAATTCCTGAAGCCTTGTTACATTCACATCCTCTTATTGTGATATGTATTTCAGACCTGATGGTTCCATTGCAATATGCCTTAATACAATATTTCATTCATCTTAATTAAAAAGCCATAAAAGTTTATTATGTATCACCATCCCAAATTCGTCGATTGTGATATGTGTATTGTGGACCCACTGGACCACCAATTGCAATAAGACTTGTGAAACCGACTGCCAATTTTGATAAGACTTGTGAACCCGACCACTGATTGCTATATTAACTATGGACCCGATAGATCTATTGATGATGGTTTAATATTATATCGCGTCTGTTTCATTGGAAGTATGAATATCGACCATGTTACATCAGTGATGTTAAGAGTTGTGATTGTGGGATTTCAGATAATTGTGATTGCGATTAATAACGTGGCATTCGGGACCTCCATGTGGGCCTTGTGAATATTAAAAAGGGCCTCTCCAGTATATTTCATAGTAAGAGACCTCTGAAATGTTGCGATTGCGATTAGCAGTGATGTGGCATATGGGGACCACCATACTTCTATTATAATATGGGTATAGCCTCTCCTATAATGCAATTTCTGTAAAAAGGCTAAGTTGTAATTGATTGAATATTAACAAAATGCCCTCTGATAAATTTTAATATACCACCTCATCCACAAGTCAACCCCTCCAACAATGAACAGATCATTTTGTTTATTGACAAAACTCATATCTATATATATATTATATATATATATATATATATATAATATATATATATATATTATATATATATATATATATATATATATATATATATATATATATATATATATATATATATATATACATATACATATACATACATATATACATATATATACATCTATATTACATATATACATGTTATATATATATTATATATATATATAGAGAGAGAGAGAGAGAGAGAGAGAGAGAGAGGTGATTTGGGCATCAATTACAAATAGAAGAATCAACAGTTCAAAACTCATACACTTAAAGAATTAGAGAGAGACAAAGGTTGAAAATCAAAGCCAAAGATCCAGTGTTGAAGAAGAAAGCCGAAGGTCCAACAAAAGGAAGGAAGCTAAAGGTCAAGGAAGTTTGTTGGTTGGGTTAATTTATATAAATGGCTCATGAAGAAGTAGTTACTCTTGAAGCACTTACGAAGACAATAAGAATAGAGGGTTGAAAAATAGAGAATTGTTTTTTGCAGACATTGAGGTGTAGCACAGCTAATCAAAGATATCCTGTTGAAAAGCATCAACAGATCTTGAAGACATTATTGGAAGATCATGATGCCTATTTGAAATGATCATGAGATAACTCTGCAAACTCTGTTTGGGAAATATGGAGAGTTGTGAAGACTCCATATGAAGACAGGTTGTCATTGATATAACAATGAAGCTATAGATTGACAAAATTCAGTGAAGAAGATTTTGGGAGAAGAGAATTACTATCAAACATATTTAGAGAAAATATAGTAGTGGGTTGGAGCCAAGAGGTTGGTGCCCTGAAGGTTGGAGCCTTGAACAAACAAGCTTGGTGCCTTGACAAGATAAGGTCAAAGCCCTAGAAGTTGGAGCGTCACAAAAGACAAAGTTGGTGCTTGGAAATAGGTGGGATCCCTATATATATTGTACTTTATTTATTGTAAAGAATATATTAATAAAATAATTTATTCCTATTGTTCATTTGGTGTTCTAAATAAAATTGATTTAACTCATAAAAGTAACAATTGAAAAGAAATATTGATTCACCCCCTCTCTCAGTATTTCCGACAATTGGTATTGGAGCCAGGGCCTTCACACAAAGCCTAATAGCTTGAAGGTTGATCAATTAGAACAAAAATGGAAAATGCAGGGAATAAAGTCTCCAATCCTCTTAAAGATGTATCTCCCTCAACCACTGAAGTTGAAATCAATCAATTTTTAAAGGCTCCATGGTTCAATGGAAACTTTGATATATGGGAAGGAAGAATGAGGAATTTCTTAAAGACTCAAGGTATTGAAATATGGAAATTAGTGATTTTTGATAGCGTGATGGATGGAGAATCCAAGGAGTACAATGTGAAAGAAATGAAGGAAATATTGAATGGATACCAGATTGTATAAAGAATAATTTAGGAAAATGTTCGTCATAAAAGGGTATATGGGACAAACTTCATGACATTTGCTCAAAAGGAGCATTAACCATGACCATTATTCAAGAAGATGATGGAAACCAATAAGGAAATATAGAACCAATCATAGAAGATGAAAATGAGAATGATGGCATCAAGGGTAAAGAAGTCCTAGAAGATGAAGAGAATGAAAAATATTTTGAACAAGATCTCCTCAGTAAAATTATGGATGCCATGGAAGAGATTATCAATTTGAAAAAGGAAAATGAGGAAATTAAGATGAAAGCACTAGTTGGTGACCAAGACCAAACAAGGAAGAAATTTGACCTTGTCAAGCTTCAAGTACAAGAAAGGGATGAAGAGTTTGCCAAGCTTAAGAAAGAATTTCGTCAAAGTGAAAGAAAGCATCATGAAGAAGTCATATCCATGAAAAATAAATTGGATAAAGCAAAGAAATAGGAAGATAACTTGTCAAGCCACCTTGAACAAAGGCACAAGAGCTTGAACAAAATTTAAGCAGATATTGGTCAATACAAGGAAGAGGTATCCTCCCTTAGATCACAACTAGAAGAAGCAAGGAAGCAAGTAGAAGAAACTAAGAAGATAATGTAAGCATTGGTAATCATAGAAGCACAGGTTGATGAAGCAGAAAAGGAGAAAAACACAATGATATGCCAACTAAAAAAAAAGGATGAAGAAATATTCAAACCAAAATCCAAAATCGACCTTCTCAAGGCCAAAACATGTAAAGATACAAGGATCATGGAAGAAATGGAGAGCAATCTAGCTAAAAAAAATGAAGAAATATTCAGAATGAAATCAAATATCATCTCCCTTAAAACAGAAGCAAATGAAGCAATACGTATCAAGGAAAAGTTTGAGAAACAACTTGCTAAGAAGAATAATGATTGCGAAAGATTGGAAGAAGATATTGTCTCCCTCAGGAAAAAGGTTGAAGGGATGGACAAATTTTTGAAGAGCTCTCAAGCCTTGGATGACATGCTCAACCATCAAATATCCCCATTTGATAAATTATGTCTTGGCTATGAAGGATAATCCTCAAGAAATAATGATAATGCTTCAAACAACAAGGATGTGAGGAAGCCAGAAATAAATATTGATGCTCCCAGTTCCAGCAAAGGCAAGGATAAGAGTCAAGGAAACAATGAAGGAATTCCTATTCCAAGAAGAAATGCAGATGATGTCAAGGATGCAAGAAGCAATGGTTATAATCAAAGGATCTCAAGGTAGAAATACTTCAGAACTACATCAAGGAAATGTTCTTCTCCTAGGTACCAAAGTATATTTCTTGGTTATTGTTATTCTTGTACAAACTTTGGACACATGGAAAAAGATTGTAGGGCATACCACAAAGATAGACATTATGGTCCCACACAATCTTTGAGAAGCAATTCTGCAGGAAGAAATCATGAATTCTTATTCATGAACAACATAGAATGCTTCAAGTGTCATAAAATTGGTCATATGGCACGTGATTGTAACTTAACTAGGGATCCTACACAAGCTAGAACCATGCCAGAGAAGAAAATTACCCAAGTATGGATAAAAAAAAGGCAAATACAATCCGAAAATCTCTTGAACTCTCCAGTCAACAATGCATGTTTTTGACTTCATGAAGATATCCTTGATATTACAAGTGTTTGATGATGGGATTCCGACAAAAAGAGACCATGAATACAGTTAGGGGGAGCTTGTGATTCTTGATCATTATTTCAGAATTTATCCATGAAAGGGTCCTTATGAAATCCTTGATGAGCTATATTAACAATCATTCTTTGATAGATCATTTCTCAGGAACAATCCTTTGAAAGAACATGATCTCCTATATATCAATTGGACTATTGTTAAAAATATTTTCCACTTGATCTCTAAATAGAAATTGGAGCAGTAGAAGGCCATCTAATGCTAATAAGAGAGTAACTATGTTGTTGTTATTACAAAAGTTGAATATTTGGACTTATGGATTTGATGTGAGAACATGTACATTATCGACACAAATAGAGGCAACCTTCAAACAAACAGATACATTTGGGAATGAAGCTTGAAGCAAGAGAAGTTGGAAGCATCTAAAAAAACTGAAGCATTGCAAAAAGCTGCCAATCAGTAAAAATAATTCAAAAGACAGTCATAGATTGGATGTCAAATCTACTAGTAGAAATAACTTGTAGAAACTTTTACTAGAACACAAAGAAAAATGGCTCATAAAAATTACTATAGAAAGAAGAATGTTTCATAGTCAAATATAAGCTCAGTTTAATGCTGGTCACTTTGGAAAATAGCAACAGTGAGGCACAATCTCTCACCATTTCATCCAAATGCAATAACGTTAAAATATTGAATGGCAGTGACTTAAGGATAAGTATATAAATACAAAGGAACTTGGATTTGAAGAAATATAGAGAGAGACAATTTCACTTATTTTTTTTCTCTTCTTTCAGACTATGAAGACTTCTTAAATCTGACTATGGGCACAACAAAATACAGACAAAAATCCTTCTATCTTGAGCAATAAGAAGAGCACCATGACAGGGGAGCACTTTGAATAGAGGAGCAGTTCGATAAGGGGAGTCCTTGTGCACTCCTTTTCCATTGAAGTCAAAGGGGATTAGAAGAAGAATATTTCCATCAATGACAAAGGGGGAGATTGTTAATATAGGCTGTCATTGATGTCAATATAACAATGTTTGTGATGGAAAATTATTTGATACATGGTGTTTCCTATTAATTCCCATTGATCATAATTCTCATAGTGATGAATGTTTGATATATGATGATATGATGAGATGGAATGTCTAAGTGGATTAAATACATATATATAGACAGAATAAAAGAAGTAGACCCAAGTAGGAAATTTATCAGAAGCCATCAAAGAAGAGGTATTGGAAGAAGGGCCATCGAATCAGTTTATCGGAAGCTGTCAAAGAAGAGCTATCAAAAGTCATAGGAGTGAAGAGAAGCCACAGGAGTGAAAAACTAAGACAAAGTAGGTTATCACATATGCCCAAGGGTAAGTGCTATCAAAAGAACAAATAGGAACATTACATTGGAGAAGTAGATATTGGAAGAGGAGCCATAACGGAGGAGTTAACAGTAAAGACCACAAAAAACAATGGTGAATTTATATTGGCAACTTTATTATATGCCATCGCACAAAACCTACGACTGCAATTTGAGCTACGGACTCGATCGCTCCAATAGAAAAAGTTGTAAAGGAATATTACATCCATGGCATCAGAAGTTTCATATCGCAAGTCTTAAATGTTTGTCACCGTGTAAAACCCCTATTGCAATATTACTGTGGACCCGAAAAAGGTTATGGTAAAAACCCTATACAATATCACATCCACCACTTGGCAAGTCTTGAAGCCTTGATACATTCACATCCTCCTATTGCGATATGTATTGCATGCCCGATGGTTCCATTGCAATACGCCTTAATACAATATTGCATCCATCAAAAATCACAAACCATAAAATTTTATTATGTATCACCACCTAAAATCTGCCAATTGTGATATGTGTATTACGGACTCGCTAGACTGCCGATTGCAATAGGACTTGTGAACCTGACCTCCGATTGTGATAAATATTGTGAACCCAACCACCGATTGCAATATTAGTTGTGGACTCGATGGATCTACTGACAATGGTGTAATATTATATCCCATCCATTTCATTGGAAGTATGAATATCAGCCATGTTACATCGGTGATGTTAAGAGTTGCAATTGCGGGATTTCGGATAATTGCGATTGTAATTAAGAATGTGGCATGTGGTACCTCCATTTGGTCCTTTTGAATATTAAAAAGGGCCTCTCCAATATAATGCGTAGTAAGAGACTTTTGAAATGTTGCGATTGCGATTAGCGGTGACGTGGCATATGGGGACTGATAGACATCTAATATAATATGGGTTTAGCCTCTCCTATAATGTGATTTTTGTAAAAAGGTTAAGTTATAATTGATTGAATATTAGCAAAAGGCCCTCTGATATATTTTAATATACCACCTCATGCATAAGTCGACCCCTCCACCAATTGAACAGGTCATTTCATTTATTGGAAAAACTCATATATATAATATATATAATATTATATATATAAAACAAGTTTAAATGCTTCACTTGAGGTAGGTGATTCGGGCATCGATTACAAATAGAAGAATCAACAGTTCACAACTCGTGAACTTAAATAATTAGAGAGAGCCGAAGGTTGAAAATGGAAGCTGAAGATCCAGTGCTGAAGAAGAAAGCTGAAGGTCCAGCAAAAGGAAGGAAGTTGAAGGCTGAGGAAGTCTATTCGTTGGGTTAATTTCTATAAAGGGCTCATGAAGAAACAGTTACTCCTGATGCAGTTACCGGGACAATAA
Source organism: Pinus taeda (assembly GCA_000404065.3). Lineage (NCBI taxonomy): Eukaryota > Viridiplantae > Streptophyta > Pinopsida > Pinales > Pinaceae > Pinus > Pinus taeda. The sequence goes on from APFE031041829.1 coordinate 598,827, forward strand.
GAACAGAGGGTTGAAAAATAGAGAATTGTTTTGTGCAGACATGGAGTTGTAGCACACCTAATCAAAGATATCCTGTTCAAAAGCATCTGGGGATCTTGAAGACATTATTGGAAGATCATGATGGCTATCTGAAATCATCATGAGATAACTCTGCAGACTCCGTTTGGGCAATATGAAGAGTTGTGAAGACTCCTTCATATGAAGATAGGTTGTCATTGATGTAGCAGTGAAGTTGTAGATTGACAGAATTTAGTGAAGAAGATTTTGGGAGTAGAGAATTACTGTCAAACATAATTAGACAAAATACAACAGCGGGTTGGAGCCTAAAGGGTTGGTGCCATGAAGGTTGGAGCCTCTAACAAACAAGGTTGGTTCCTTGACAAAGATAGGGTTAGATCCCTTGAGGTTGGCGCCTCATAATTTAAAGGATTGGTGTCCTTGGATTCGGTGCTCCTAAATCCAAGGTTGCTACCTTGAAAAGATAAGATGGAAGGCCTTGGGGTTGGTGCCTTAGAATTGGAAGGATTGGTGTCCTTGGAGTTGGTGCTCCTAAATCTAAGGTTGGTGCCTTGACCAGATAGGGTCAGAGCCCTAGAGGTTGGAGCCTCACAAAATACGAAGTTGGTGCTTGGAAATGGATTGGAGCCCTATATATATTGTACTTGATTTATTGTAAAGATTATATTAATAAAATCATTTATTCCTATTGTTCATTTTTTGTTCTAAATAAAATTGATTTAACTAGTAAAAGTAACAATTGAAAACAAATATTGATTCAACTCCCCTCTCAGTATTTCCAACACATGTTTGATGGTGAAGGCGAAGTGGCATGGCCTGAGTACTTACAAGACTTCTATGCATTTCTCGATGATGCAGATGACTTCTCTCATGAAGAGGCCAACCTGCTACTTGCACACACACTTTGCGAATCCCCACAATGATGGTGTTGTAACTTGTTGTTACACAACATTTTGTCACTATCCCTGTACTCCCTGTTCCTCGATCCTGGAGGACCTCTACAGTGACCCTCATATGTTTCCATGCCATGAAGAACATGTCCCTACATTCCTCTTCATTTGCAGAAAATTTCCCTCCTTCATTTCCCAAGAATTTTCTTTCAAGCTTAGTCTTCAAGACCGGAACTAGTGCTTAGTTCTTCCCCTATGCGAATTTGTAGAGTTTAAAACCAGGAATAATGTCGAATGGTGCAAGTGAGCCATTCATCAATCATGCTGACCCTATTTTTGGAAGTTTTAAAAAATGGAGTCAAAGATTCCGGCTCTAGAAGCTTCGTGAATGAAGTCTGGTAAATGGTTGAGCAAGATAGAGCCAAGCGAGTCTGTTTGGTCTCCTTTCCCCTATTAAAATGGAACAAACCATAAGCGATAAGGCCTCACCCACCATAAGAGAATCCATATCCCCTCCATAAAAGCTATATAAACTCCCCATTTCACACGCTTAGATGGCTAATGAAAGGGCTGAAATAATTTGCAAATTTTGAGAGCCATATTGAGAACCTTAGCCTTGTAGTTTGTGTGTGAAGGGAGAATAAGCTTGTTGTGTTTGGTTTGGAGCATAAGAAAAAAGGCCTTGAAATTCCATTGTGTTGAGGGTGAGTCATGAGATGCTTCTAGTGGTGTTGAAAACTGTATAGGCCAAAGGAAACCTGCGACGTCAAGGCTCAGGTTATATTTATCTTTAAGTTTTATTAATACAATTAAGGTTTATTTCCTAAATTGAGTGTCATATTACATTTGATGACTTAAGATTCCTTGACATTTTAAGTATATTGAATGTGATTGTATGCTACCATGTTTTCTGTTGTCTCTTGTGTGTTTATTTCAAGTATTTGAATAGAAACAACAAAACGAAGTTGGAGAAAAGAAGCAAGATCACCATCAAGCGGATTAATGTTCTAAGAGGTAGGCCCTCTTATTCGATTTTAGTCTAAGGAAGTTTGCAATAGATTGTTCTGTTTGTGGTTAGACCTACTCTTAGACTAGAGGGATCACCTCTGTCTGTAGAGGAGATTTACCTACTCCACAAATTTGTGACCATATTAGGGAGCCATCCATCTCTTTGGATTGTTTGCATTTCATGATTTGCGTTGACTTTTGTCGTTTCACTCTTTCTTTTTGGTTTTCCATGCTTTACACTATCAGTTGCCTAGAGTCTTGAATTTAGAGTGACAGGTTTGGTTTTGATCTCTGATTTTTTTTCCTTGAAATCCTTGATCAACTCTATTTATTTTTTGGCAGTCGCGTTGATCAGTGCAATTTTCTCTAAAACAGTGGCGTTGTACCCCCTTGTGGCGCTTGTTGTCAGTTAATCACTATCATTGATTCTTATAGGTTAAGATCAGGGTTTCTCTTGAATCATTACCAGTGTGTCCTGCCCTCATAAGCTTTGTTTCTTGGCTTGTTTTCCTGTATTCTTCCTTACTAGAAAGCTTCGTTAGCTTGATTTGTTTGCTAGATTGGTTTGAGTTTTCCTTAATTTTTTGAGATTTTGGATGGTTTTTGTCCCTAGGGAATCTAGGTCATTGTACATTCAACTGTTTGTCTACTCATTAAGTCAAATTTTTGGTTAGCTTCCCTATGCATTTCGTGTTTTAGTCCTTGTATTTCTTTGTTTAAATTGAACATGTAAAAGTTTCGTTTTCTCTTATCTTTATTGAACGTCTCTTTTTGAGCATAGATCACGTTGCTTGTTTTGTTTCAATTGAGTCTTTGCATGCTTGGTTTGAGAGGAGTTCTTCTTATCTTGCTTGGTATATGATTGATGTTGTTTGTTTGAAAATTTTTCATTAAATTGTTTATTTGAAAAATTCATTTTATCATTCCATTGAAAAATACATCATTCTAGTTTGTTGAATCGATATGTTGCGTTAAGTAGCATCATTGAAAAATATAATTGCATCCTCATAAGCATTTGAAAGGAAATGAACTTCTTTTACTATTGAAAGGACTAGTTGAAGTGAATGTGATAGGAAGAATAGGAAGAGGAAACAGTTTTCATTATTCTGTTTTGAAAATAAAAGTAGTGAAGAGTCATCTTGCTTTCATTTGCTTGTTTGTTGCATTGATTTTTTTTCTCTACTCTCAATTAGTGTAAAAATTCATCGAATTGAAATGGTTTTGTCTCCTATAGCTGCATATAGGATTTTTTCGAGTCACGTCAATAGGGCCTGAAAATTGAGACACAATTTCAAGATAAACTTCTAAAATGTATTCAATTAACCTAAGGTGAATTTGAAACTTAACTCTCACATTTAGAGGCCTAGGCTAGAGACGTGTTTTGGTGTCTTTAAACCTAGTAGTTGTCATTCGCTTAGGCACTAGACAGCTCTAATATAGAATTGTGCTCCCCGTATCGTTGTGTATATAAAGGGAGACCCCACTATGTTTGCAATTTTTATCCATAGAAAGCTGAGTCTGATGCCTTGTAAATGTGATACAGTGAACACATCATTTGGGAGATTGCCTGCCCGTACTTCTCAGTTCGTCGGGAGGTATTATGCAGTTCATGATTACCTAGTAATCCTTTTGCCTAGATTATCCTGAGTAGTTGTTTTGGTCTTTTTGACTCTTTAAATTTAAAATATCATAGAGCACTTGTCCTTTTGAGCTTGTTCAAACCGAAAGAGACTAGAATCATCTTTGCCTTTTTCTCAACTCTTAAAACATGAAAAGGAATCAGTGTGTTTCAGCGTCTTAATTTTTTTTTGCCCATGATCACATCACATTCTTGATAGTCTTATTTTGGACCACATCATGAGTATACCTTTAGCCTTGAAATTAATCTCTTTTATCTTGTTGTTTGAGACAAAGTCATCGTGGCAGAACCATCAAGTTCGCCTAGTTCCTCTTCCACTCCTCCATCTGAAAGATCATCTGAGGAGACTCTCCTTGAACTCCTGCAGTCACTTGAGGATCAAGGTGTTGAACTTGGAATTATTTTGAGTATTCAAACTTTGTCATCTCATCCTCCTCCATCAAATACTGGGTCACCTTACAAATCTAGCCTGGTATCTCCAGATAATCCTATCCAGACTCCCAAGAGTCCACCAACTCCTAAAGGTTAGCTAACAGAAGAGGTTGACGAACAATGAGGTGGTAGTCTTTAATTAGACTAATGGTTAACTTTATAACCAATTAGATGTGTGTAATTAGATTCTATGTGTGTATTTTCCTTCTAAGGGTCCCACTTTATCTGACCAATCACCATCAGTCCCACCTTAACTTTTCCTTTTGGTTGAGCACTTCAATCCGCACCATTGATCTTAAACCTCTAGATCCAATGGACATCACATCATCCTCTTTCAACTTACCTAGATGATCTCCACAGTCGATATGAACTGTCTGATCGAACGACTGTCACGCAATCTCGCACAGATTCTTACATGGTCGATATCAAATCGAGAGCACGCGAGAAAAGTGGTTTTCCTTGGCCACATGTCAGCTGCCAAGGTTAATCATGTGGACTTGGAACAATACCACTTACCTCCTTTCGGGTGCGTGAGATATCGCTTCCCACTTATCAAATACAACCCATGCACTTTAAAAAATACTTTAAGAAAAAGTGCTTAAGGAAAGGTTTTTAGCATTTAAACTCATTATTAACACTTCATACTAATTCAACTGTGATTTATGAATAAACAAAGAAAATACACGATTAAGTCTAGAATGCCAATACACCAATATGAATGAATTTCTATACTAGATTAACATGCAACACCACACTTGATCATTTATTCAACAAAATGTAAATTAGAGAGTCTTGCCCTCTCGACTTGATTACAATAGTTTTTTGATCTTTGTTCAATCTCAAACCCTATCTCTATCACTCAAAACTCTTGCTTGCACACTCTTTTCTCCCAATCATCTCATCTCTATCATTACATTCTTTTTCTCTTTTATGAATCGAATCCTATCCTAATTGCATTAACAACTCGATCCTTATTTTAATCAATCTAACAATTAAATATCTATTCTTAAGCTCTATTACACACCTATACTAACAACTTATCTCTTATCCTAAAAATAATACAATATTCTAATTATTAGAATAATTAAGTAAAGATCATTTTTGAGAGGTCCAACCCTCTCTACTAAAACTGACTTTGACCACTCAGGTCAATGAAATTCATCTCTTGCTAGTGACAACATGTGAACATACAATCACATTATTGGCTAAGTCCGGATGCTCCTACATCAGACTCCTGGGGAAGAAAATAATTCTTCCTCAAACTTTTAGGGTTTACTCCATACTTCTGCAAATATGTTGCTATCAACCAACTAGCATCCTCCACTGGCTATCTCTTCCATTTGACTAGATACCGAAAATAAACTTGTCCCTTGGTTCTTTTGGATACTCTTTTCTCCAAAACAACTTCCACCTCTTTCTTAATTATCTTTGGCATTTGTTATTCCTAGTTTAACGTTTGAACTTCATTTCCTGCAGGTTCGTTCTGTAGATCTGAATTTGTATCCTTGTATGGATACAAATCTACAACAATGAAAATAGGTGATATTCCAATCCCTTATGGCAATTCAATTTCATAAGCATTAGTTAAAAACTTCCTCACAATTCTGCATGGTCCTATCTTTTTCATCTTTAGTTTATTGTAAGTCCCAGAAAGAAATATTTCTTTTCTCAAGTATACCATCACTAGATCTCCCACTTGGAATTCTTTTTCTTTCCTCTTCATATCAACTCTTTGTTTGTATTTGTCATTGCTTTCCTGCAATCTATATTTGACATCTTCTTGTAGTCTCTGCATCTGCTCTGCAAACTCTTCATCTTTTGCACTTCTTGTCTCTTGGTTACCCAAATTTTTGAGTTCATACAAACCTCTTGGATTCATTCCAAAAAAATCTGAAATGGACTCATCCCAGTACTTCGATTTGGAGTGTCATTATAAACAAACTTAGCTTGAGAAAGTGCTAAATCCCATTGCTTAAGATTTTGATACACTAAACTTCTCAATATGTTCCCCAAGCTTCTATTTACCACTTCGTTCTGTCCATCTGTTTGAGGGTGATATGCTAAAATGAAACTAAGGTTGGCATCTAGTTTCTTCCAAAGAGTTCTCTAGAAATTCACAACAAACTTTGTATCCCCGTCAGACACAATACTTATAGGTAATCCATGTAACCTTACTACTTTTGAAAAACAAATATTAGCAATATGTGTTGCATCACTAGTCTTTTTACATGCAATCAATTGTGCCATCTTGGAAAATCTATCTACCACAACATAAATGGAATCATTCACTCTTTGAGTTCTAGGTAACCCTAAAACAAAATCCATACTAACTGCATCCCATGGTTGGTCTGGTATTGGCAATGGCTAGTACAATCCTGTATTTTGGCTTCTCCCTTTAGCATGCTGACATATCCTACACTTCTCAACAAATATATTAACATCAGCTTGCATCGTTGGCCAATAGTAAAAGGCATTTACCTAAGCAAAGGTTTTGTCTTGTCCAAAGTGACCAAATTATCCTCCACTGTGTTTCTCCTTGGTTATGTTTTCCCTCATAAAACATTTGGGAATACATAGTTTATTACCTTTAAACAATAAACCTCCTTGGATAAGATAATCTAACCACTGAATTTTGTTATGAATTACTGTATTTTGTACAACTACATAAATATCTTTGAATTATGCATCATCTTTATACATATTAACCATTTCTTCAAATCCTACAACACCAACTTTAATTCTTGTACAATGAAATTTACCCCGCTCAAAGCATTACCAACTTTGTTCAACTTACCACTTGTGTGTTTTATCACAAAAGTAAAACTATATAAAAACTCTACCCATTTGGCAAGTTTCTAGTTCAATTTTGGCTAGTTGTTTATAAACTGCAATGCATGATTGTCAGAATACAATACAAACTCCTTTGGTAGAAAAAATGTCTCCATTTTTTTAAAGCTTGCACAATAGCATAAAATTATTTATCATAAGAATAATACTTCTTCTTAGCTTCATTTAGTTTCTCACCAAAGTAGGCTATTGGTATCTGTTCCTGACTCAAAATTGCTCCAATTGCAACTCCACTAGCATTAGTTTCAACTTGGAAAACTCTCCCAAAATCAGGTAAAGCTAAAATTGGTTTCTCTGTAATTTTCTTCTTCAGCAACTTAAAATTTTGGTATGTTGCTTCTATCCACTTGAATGGATGATTAGTCTCTTTGATTGTTTCAATAATTGGTGCACAAATCTGAGTAAAACTTTTGATAAATTTTCTATAAAAAATTTCAAGACCATGGAAGCTTCTTACCTCAAATATGTTTCTTGGAGTAGGCCAGTTCTAAATTGCTTGGACTTTCTCTGGATCAATTTTCAAACCTTCTATAGAAACTACAAATCCCAAATAGATTAATTCTTCTTTCATGAAACTACATTTCTTGAAATTTATCAGCGGTTTCTCTTTCTGCAGAGTTCTTAAAACCAACTTAAGATGCTCCAGATGTTCTTCTTTGCTTCTACTGAAAACTACAATATCATCAAGATAAACAATGACAAACTTGCCTGCATATTCCTTTAAGACTTCATTCATTAATCTCATGAATGTGCTAGGTGCATAGTGAGTCCAAAAGGCATCACTAACCTCTCATACAAACCACTATTTGCTTTAAATGCAGTCTTCCATTCATCTCCCTCTCTAATCCTTATTTGATGATATCCACTCTTCAAATCTATCTTGGTAAAATACTTTGACCCACTTAAAGAATCCATCAAATCATCCATGTGTGGTAAAGGAAATCTATACCTGATAGTAATCTTGTTTATGGCTCTGGAATCTGTACACATACACCATTCACCACCTTTCTTTGGACTGAGTACTGTTGGTACAACACATGGACTAGGACTCTCTCTGATTAATCCCTTATCCATTAGTTCCTACACTTGTCTTCCAACTTTTGCATTACCTTGAGGAGTTAATTTGCATGCTACTTTGCTTAGCAAACTTGCTCCAGGTATTAAATCAATATGATGACTAATAATCCTAATTAGTGGTAATTCATTTGGAAACTCATCCATAATAATATCAACATAATCATTCAACATAGTTTTGATTTCTTCAGGTAAATCATCTAAGTTTGTGGAAGTTAAAATTACCTTAGGTCTCCTTATGACAAAAAAATGCATATGTTCATCCTTCTTGATTTCTTGCAGCAATTCTTTCCCACTCATCAGCATAACATTGTTTCTAGGTGCTTCTTTGCCTGCTTCATCCTTCAATGGTAGTAGTGTGTGTTTATTTCCATCCTTCTCTAGAGTGTAATTATTACTTCTCCCATCATGAATAGCTTTCCGATCAAACTACTATGGTCTTCCCAGCAATATGTGGCATACATTCATTGGCATTACATCACATAATACCACATCCTTATAAGTACCAATTTGGATCTCTACCTTGCATTGTTCTGTCACAATAAGTTGATGTAATTTTTTCAGCCATGATACTTTGTAAGGAGTAGGGTGTATTGTTTTCACTAATCCCAAATTGTCCACCATTTCTGTAGAAACAAGGTTATCAGTGCTTCCACTGTCAATTATCACTTTGCAGCATTTTCCCTTGGACTTGCATGTGGTTCTGAATAAACTCTTTCTCTAAGCTGGTTCTCCTATCTCTATCTCTGCCTTAAGTAATACCCTTTTCAACAACAAGGATTATCCTACTTCAGGTGATTCTTCCTTGTCTGCAATTTGAGGTTTTTCTTCCCTTGCCTCAGTCACATTCGCTTCCTCTGATTTGTTGCTTTATTATGAGGACAGTCCCATTATCCATGTCCCCATTCTCCACATGTATAACCCCGAATTTCTCTTCCTCGGACTCTTCCTTTGGGTGCAAATATTCCTCTACTAAAGTCTCCTCTCTGTGGTGGTCTACTACTTGAACTTCTTGCTTCATTCCAATGATGCTAAAATATTGGTCTGGCAGTTTCTCTGCGTCTTGCTGAACTCTTCCCTATGTTCCTTTGATTTTTCTTCATCAACATCTTCTCTTTTGCCTTCAAAGCTACTTGATAGGCATCTTCAATTGTCTTTGGACTTAGCAAGATGCTTTCATCCTATATGTCATACTTTAAGCCATTGATATACTTGGCTACCTTCTCTTCATCATCCTCTACATGTCTTGCTCTAATGTTTAGCTTGTAAAACTCTTCTTTATATTCTTTAACAATCATTCCTTTTTTCCTCAAATTCTATAATTGTCTGAAAAGATTTAACTGATAATATTTTGGCATAAATTTGGCTTTCAATTTACTTACCATTTTATCCCATTGTTTGATCTTGGAATTCCCTTTTCTTGCTCTGGATGTTTGTAATTCATCCCACCAGATAGCTGCATGACCCTTCAATCTGGTAACTACAAATTTAACCTTCTTTTTATGATCAACCTCCTCCTCATAGTCAAAATAATTATCCAATGAATTGGCCTAGTCCATCAACTCTTCTATATTGAGATTCCCATCATACAAAGGTATTTCCATCTTTGGTCTTCCACTTGCTTTGGCCAACACCTTGAGAACTTTGGAAGCTTCACTTTCAACCTCTTCTTCTCCCTCAGAAGATTCTTCTGTCGTACTGGTGTCTCCTTCATCAGTTGCTCTCCTCTGAGCAGTATCCATTGTCTCCATCCTTGTACGTAGACTCTGGATCTCATCCAGTAGAATCGCATTTGCTACAGGTCTCCCCCGACCTATGCCAGCTCCTCTCCTCGGTAGCATGTTTATGGTAGCAATCTTAATCTCTGTGCTTTGATACCAAAATGACACAGGAGGTTGGCGAACAATGAGGTGGTAGTATTTAATTAGACTAATGGTTAACTTTATAACCAATTAGTTGTGTGCAATTAGATTCTATGTGTGTATTTTCCTTCTAAGGGTCCTGCTTTATCTGACCAATCACCACCGGTCCCACCTTGACTTTTCCTTTTGGTTGAGCACTTCAATCTGCACTGTTGATCTCAAACCTCCAGATCCAATGGACATCACGTCATCTGATTTCAACTTACTCGGACAATCTCCACTATCGATGTGAACTGTCTAATCGAACGACTGTCGCGCAATGTCGCGTGGATTCTTTCACGATCGATATCAAATCGAGAGCGCATGAGAAAAGTGGTTTTCCTTGGCCATGTTTTGGTTGCTAAGGTTAATTGTGCAGACTTGGAACAATACCACATACCTCCTTTTGGGCGCGCGAGATACCGCTTCCTGCTTATCAAATACAACCCACATGATTTAAACAATACTTTAAGGAAAATCACTTAAGGAAAGGTTTTTAGTGATTAAGCTCATTATTAACACTTAATACTAATTGGACTACTATTTATGAATAAAGTGTTATAAATAGAGAAAATACCTGATTAAGTCTAGAACACTGATACACCAATACGAATGAATTTTTGTACCAGATTAACATGCAAAACCACACTTGATCATTTATTCAACAAAATGTAAATTACAGAGTCCAACCCTCTCATCTTGATTACAATAGTTTTTTGACCTCTGTTCAATCTCAAACCCTATCTCTGTCACTCAAAACTCTCACTTACACACTCTTTTCTCCCAATCATCTCATCTCTATAATTACATTCTTTTTCTTTTTTATGAATCGAATCCTATCCTAAATGCATTAACAACTCAATCCCTATTTTAATGAATCTAACAACTAAATATCTATTCTCAAGCTTTGTTACACACCTATACTAACAACTTATCTCTTAGCTTAAAAATAATACAATATTCTAATTATTACAATAATGAATTAAAGATAATTTTCGAGAGGTCCAATCCTCTCTACTAAAATTTACTTTGACCACTTAGGTCAATGAAATTATTCTCTTGCCAGCCACAACATGTTAACATACAATCACATTGATGATTATGTTGAGATCCTCCTGCATCATCAACAGGGACTAGTTGTTTACCCTCCGAATCCTTTATTTGATCCTGTTAAGATGTCACCTTAGCATCCATATAGTTTGTATGATCAACTGGGTATTCCTTTGGAATTATCCCCTCGAACATCCTTGGTTGTCTGTCGTCGTTTGTTTCCACCCATGGAATCAGAAGGCGAGATCCCAGTCTCCTCTCTGGGTCACTCAGAGGCTTTTGCGACACACACTCCTCAAGTAGTTGATGAAAAGGGATATCCAATCCCTCCTGAAGGTTTCCCCTACATGGGAAGTGTTATGACCAACGTTTACCCTAAGTATAGCTAGCCTTCATTACTACATGGTTATACCTCTCTAGCTTAGTTGGTGTTGGACACTCCTAGTGCCTCGTCGTTATATCACAACCCTATCTGGTCATTTGGCGCTATGCCTACCTCAGGTCTATTTGTTTAGAACCCGGCCTCTCAACCAATTGTGCATACTACAGTCACTTTAGTTCTGGTGAAAACCACCATTCCAACTCCAGTCATTTCGTCGTTTCAACCAACTCTTCTGGTTCAACTGACAGTCTTGAGTCAAGTCTCTTTAAGTTCTTTGACCCTTTAGTAAGTGGACAAGCTATACCACCGCCGAGGGGGAAATATTCGAATATATCCATGATGTCTAGCACAACCAATGTGAGTGGCTCACAAACTCACATAGTTGGAATGAATCAACCCTCTTACGGTGCTATTCTGAACCTTGTTGGTCCTTCTGGATCGATTAATGTCCAATACTAGCAGTCGAACCTTGTTGGTCCATCTGGGTCAAGTAACATCTAGTACCAATAGCCATATGTGGCTTGAGTCCCATTCCAACCTCCTTATGTCCCATATGGTTCACAAGAGATTGTAAATCCACCTTATGTCCATCAAGTTGGACCCTATGTTCAGCCTGGTCCATCTGTTATGCCTGGTGGATATGGCCAGATCCAATTCGGGAACTTTTAGTACCCTCAGGGTGCCACCCCAAGAACAGTCCAGGTACCCTTGTAGCAGTAAGGGAAACCTTTACAGCAGCAAGGGAAGGTAGTGCAGCAGCAAAGGAAACTACAACAACTGTAGGGGAAACCCTTGTAGTAGTCGCAACAAACTTTACAACCACATACATAGTTTGTTCACCAGTCCTCAACCTATGTCATCGCGAGGTCAACCTTTGCAACCATAGGGACAACCTTTATAATAGCAAGTCCAGCACTTGCAGCAACAAGGTCAGCCTAGGTAGCAACAACCCTTGTACTCATATCAACAGGGTCAACCTTTGCAAGGTCAAGGTCAAGTCCTATAGCAACATGCTCAAAATCCTTATGTCCAAGGGCAATAGGTTCAGAATCCTTATGTCTAGGGGTAGCAGGTGAAAAATCCTTATGTCCTAGGGTAGCAGGATCAAAACCCTTATGTCTAGGGGCAACAGGTGCAAAATCAGTATGTCTAAGGTCAATAGGCTAAACAACCTTTTAACCCATATGTTGCTTATCAACAACCTATGGATGGACATTATCAAGGCTACCCAGGTCAGAATCCCCCCTATAGGTAAGGTAACCTACAGTGGGGAAAAAATTAGATGCCATATGGACAAAATACTTACCAACAAGGATGGGTTCTATAGTTCGGGCATGCTCAGAGGCCCCAAATGCCTTTTAATACACATTTCCATTCTTGACCGCATTGGATTTTCTCGATGTTTCTAGACTCACAAATGATCCCATTCTTTATTTAGCATACTGGCATCCAATTCCAGCCAAGATTCTGAGTGATTGTCCTAATTTTGAGGGAAAAGCGAAGGAGGATCCACAAGCCCACGTGATGACATATTACCTCTAGTGCTCCTCCAATTCATACGTTGATGATTCCATTCGTCTTTGAATTTTTAAACGAACTCTCACAGGTGTTGCAGCCAAGTGGCACATCAAATTACCTCAAGGTACCTACAATGAATTCAACACTCTTGCTTTGGCTTTCCTCACACATTTTCAGCTTCCAGTTTGCTATGAAACTAGCACCCATCTACTTATGTCACTTAAGAAAGATACTGTGACCGATATCTCCAATAACATCCATGAATGGAGGCATCGACGTCACCTGATCAAGTTTGAAATTGTTGATCAATTGTTGACAGAATGGTTCACCAAATCATTCATTAACAAAATTGCTGAAGACATAGCTATGGGTGGTTCTGTCACTGAGGAGCAAGCCATCGCTTGTGCCTAGTATTTAGAACTCGTCTACTCACAATCTGGCACATTATATGATATGTTACCCGATGCTCCAAGATCATCATCCTTAGCAGCATCAAAGTCTCTAGCTACCCCACCTGTTGATGGAGTGATTGGTTCCCTGTCTCAGTGTTACCGGGAATAGTGTCCACTCGGATGCTGTTATTCCCACTAAGATGGGTGGCTATCTTAGAAACAAACAAGTAAAGTCTACTATTGTTTTCTTTTATGAAAATAGACAAGAGGAGAACCAAGAAGACCAACCTGAGTCTTGCGCTTGATTTCCTCTACTTCTTGATAGAGCTTCGCCGCTTCTTCTTCGTCTTCCCAGCTTCAAAAAGAACTTGTGGAATCACATCAACATACTACTATCGAAGAAACAAAGATCTATATTCATAAATAACACAGGATCAGATGTGTGTTAACCATATAAATGCATATATAAACAAGTACACAAGAATATGGAAGAAAAAAAGAATAGCTTTATTAAGATGAAAAGTAGCAAGAGGATTACAACCATATGTTCTGACCCAGCATCATCCTCCAGCTAGGAAGCCCTTCTTCACCTCAAGAAAAGCTTAGATCACTCAACACTATGAATACAGAAAACCAACAACACTTCTCTATAAGATACAAAATTCCAGCCTCTGGATCTCTGTGATGAGGGATCCATATATAGATGATTACAGAGAGGTGAGTCATCTTTTGGGATGTTGATTAGTGTCCTCTCTCTGATAGTTCCTGCTTCCACTTGGAGAATGATGATCTCTTACTCATCCCTAGTCAAAAATGGAGTGGCAAGTGTCAGAGGGGAAGCTTCTGGAAGATTCCATGATCTTCCACCTAGCATTTTTGTCCCTACCATTTGTCCATCCCCGACCATCGCACCCTGTACATTGGGAAGGCGATATGCATCGTACCCTCTGCATGGAGCATTCAGTATGGTCCAATTTTGACCATTTATGAGCAGTGTTTAGTGGAGAACTTCTGGGAGATGATGTAATCAATTGACCTTGTTCTTTTAGGCAGTGAAGCAACACTTTTAGGGACTTAAGAGCCCTCAGTTTATGGACATTTGTGATTGGGGTTGAAGTGCCCAAAAATGTCTATAACAGCTGGTCCCTCTAGAGGGTATTTCTAGATGTCTTCATGTCATGAAACTGTCTATGAAGGAGGCATTCAAAGCGGTGACTTGTTTAGGGCATGTAGGAACTAAAATTAGCATTTGATGAGCCCTAAAAAAATGATCTAAATGATGGGATTGATGTGGCCAAATGGATTTGTAACAGCTGCCCCCTAAAGCATGAAGTCAGAAAAATGCCAATGTCGAATGAAATGCTTTACAATGTGATGAGGAGGTATCGAAGTGGAAGGTGACTTGCATCAATTACAATACATATGTCATGTTTTTTTATTTTTACATGAATCGTTGAGGGAAGACATACCCATGCTCAGCTTATAAACTTTCATTACATGTATAAAAACAATCGTCTATAGATGTAGACCCATGATTGGAATGACTATCAATGTAAATCCATTGTACATATGATTTAGTACTCCTAAAATCGCAGCTCGGATGGATGAAACTAGATTTGGGGTCTCGTTCAATTGTTTGCTCAAGTACAAGTCTCACCATGTGAATACGTGATCTAAAGTCAAAGATGGGAAGACACCATCTGATTACTAGCCAACGATGTAAGTTGTTAACAAATGCGAGAGAAATCACCGGTAATGATAATGATCCTCCACGTAATGTAGTACATTATGCATGGTGTGAATGGACGATTTGATGTGGAACACCATACAAAGTCCTTCAGTCGAAGGTCATTGATGTCAACCTATCGTCGGAAGCAAGAAACCTGCCATTGATGCATGCAAGCCTCAAGGTATTGGAAGGGTGTTTCTAATTCAACTTCTTAGATAATGTGCTGATGTCGACAAGATGCGACTTGTCACAGGAGGGCCTTGATTTATCCCACATCAATGACACAAAACAAGTGTAGTGATTTTAGAGAAGGAATTTGATTGACGACACAAGGTTTAGGAATGGCAGTCATGAAAATGAAGGTTTATGGTATTGCAAAGGATGAATTTTAAGTGAATGACTTCTTCTGAACATATCTGTGACACTAAATGAATTGGCAGCATTGACCCAAAACCAAAGTAATGGATGGTGTGATAGACCATAGGTATGATAACCATCAAATAGATAACCCAACCCGGATAGTCTGAATGAATTGGCAGCATTGACCCAAAAGCAAAAGTGATGGATGGTGTGATAGACCATAGGTATGCTAACAATCAAGCAGATAACCCAACCCAAATAAACGCGAAGATGAAGTGAAAGTTTCATGTTCAAGAGCGACCTACTACCATAAAGTGGTTTTCCCCTTTTTCCCATTTTCCCCAGACATTGCTGACCAATAACTCTTTATTTTTATCAAGCTTGAGGAGTAGAACATATGCTTGTTGTATAATTCCACCCTTCAGGTGAATCCATTGCTATGTGATGTTTTAACTAGTCTAGCGAAGGTGAAACTCAGTCTTGTCTAGATGGACAAGTTTGTCACTATTTGATGTTTTAACAAGTTTAACGAGAAAGATAACTTGATCATTTTCATGTTTAGAGAGTTTGAAAAGGGACAAAAAAGAAAAATCCACAAGTTATTTTTAGTAAATTAATCTCTTAAGCTCGAAAAAGTGTAAAATAATATAAGAGAGATTTTGTTTCCAATCCGTTAACGAGCTGAAAAGTACAAGCACTTGACAATATTTTCATATTTCGAGATTTTGAAAAGAACTTAAAGAGGAATCCACTTTGAGGAATGAGTGGTGTCTAGGATAGCAACTAGTTTTGGTGATGTTGGAACTTCTCAAAACATGTTGATTTATGTGAAGAGGTTGGCTAATAAGACCACTCATTGCAACTGTTCCTCAAAAAGGGTAAAACAACCAAGTGAGAGTGTATGATTAGCCAAGCAGATAGTGATGATGGAAGGAGAAAAACCAAGGCTTATTTGATGGAAGAGGTTGATAGAATGGCAACCATGAGGGTTAAAATAGAAATGTGTTCATTTTTAGACAAGCTTGAACCATAGGCAACTATGCTTGGATTTAGTTTCATTTTTACACAAGCTTAGAACAAAGAACTATGCTTGAATTTAGTTTCATGTTTACACAAGCTTGAAATGAAAAACTATGCTTGGAATTGCTCCCTAGCATGATGAAAGGGAGAGTCTCCTGTAACCAGATGGAATTCGCTGCGGTGAAGCACGATGATTATCTAACACCTTTTTGGCTTCGTCTAGATAGGGAAAAATGTGGATGGGGTGATTCCCTACACATAACCTATAGGGAAACTTAACTTTATCACTAGGTGCATGCCCCCCAAGCTTAATTACATTCACCTAAGTAGACTACTCGTGGCTATCAGGTGGATGGAATCAAGGTTTGTTTACGATATCAAGTGAAATACTCCACTGGGATTTTACGATATCTAATCAAAGACTCGACTTGGAACTTTACTTCAAGGGACCTTGTTTCATTTTTTAATGAGCTTTCCATAAGACAAGGAACTTTGCTCACATTCCTTGTTTCATTTTTTAACAAGCTTGACACAAGACAAGGAATTATGCTCATATTGCTTGTTTCATTTTTGAATGAGCTTGACACAAGACAAGGAACTATGCTCATAGGAGCTATTTCATATTTTAATGAGGTTGACACAGTAAAAGAACTATTTGCATATCCTTGGTTTCATTTTTTAACAAGGTTGACATGAGACAAGGAATTATCCTCATGAACTTGTTTCATTTTTTAAAGAGGTTGACACGGTAAAAGAACCATCATTATGTTCCTTGTTCACGAATCATAAGAGGTCATGACTTCCAAGAGGTTATCATATGATGGGAGAACAATGCTTTGGAAGGAGAGATATGGTTCTAATGCCCCCAGTACATAATGTACAACATCATGGAATTGATCGTTTATTGGTGTAGGCATGCAATGGGTTGCGACATAATTAATCCATGGCTGGGATGATACCATTGGTATAAAAGGACCATTTAGGGAAGATGGTTGACTAGAAGCCATATTTGGACTGGGAAATGAAAGCTGGTCAACGGTGACAATTCTGCCTTCATGTGGGAAACAAATCACTCAAAAGAGTGTTGAAACAATAGCTCCCATGTCATAAACATAGTCACGCCCAAGAAGTAAATTGTAATCTAAAGGGTCTGGGACTACCATCACATTTAGATAAATAATTTTTCCTCCCAAAGTAATAGGTAACTAAGGGAGGATCCCTAATGGTTGACTGGTTCCTCTGTTAAAAGACAACATCAGGGGTAATTTTAGGGGCGAATAATCGCCCAAAGGCGAAATTTAAGGTTTTTTATATTTTAATGGGGCGAATTTTTAATTAAAATAATAAAAACTTTTTTATATAATTAGCCCTCATTTTATTTAAAAACTAATTAATTTTTTTATTTTCGCCCCGGGAAGATACACTAACCTAAATGGGATTTTCTTAAAATCGCCCATTTTGATATTTACGAAATTGGATTTTCTTAAAATCGCCCCATTTTGATCTTTGCTCCTGGTTTTGGGAGATCAAAATCAATATTTCTGATTTACTGTTTGGTTTTTTCTAGTTTGGTAGTGAAATTGTGAAGATAGATTTGGTGTGAGAAGGTTAAATTTGTTTTGAAATGGAATGCGGAGTTTAATTTTTTCCAAATAGAGGGCTCCCTGTTTTCACGGATTCAGCCGCTGTTTTCATGTGTATATGGCTCCCCCTCCCTGTTTATAAAATTGTTTTAAAATAGGTGAATTCCGCTGTTTTCATGTGTATATGGCTCCCGCTCCCTGTTTATAAAATTGTTTTGAAATGGGTTTTTTGATCGTAGTTCACCAATCTTGGTTAACGTTAATTGTCAAACCTCTCTGCCTGGCGTTTGGCACCTTCACATATGTGTCTTGGTTGGCCGTGATGGTAAGTATTTCTAGCCTCTGTCACCTCACTGAGGCCGATCAAGGTTAAATATCGATGGCCCTCCCACACACCTGAATTCAAATCGAGCATCTCGGCGCATAATGGATCGATTTCTTCTCCTTCAAAATCAGAGACTCCTCCAACAACGAAGATATGATTATGAGTGAGACTTCCAAGGTAGCAGAGCAGAGGATGTTGATGCCTCCAACAACTCATGTGAGGGCTCTCCTTCCATTTACTTTTTGGATTTAGAAAACTCAATTTGTAGTTAATACGGCGCCCTCCGAGGTAGAATAAAATCCCATACCCTTCCTCAACATTCACCATAACACTGCGAGGGTCTTCTAATTTCTTGGAATCGATTAATGGAGGCAGACTCATATGATTCCTCCTCCAGGCCAGCAGATCAAATCCTATTACTCGATTTTTGGCGGAGTAGAGGTTTTTTGATTGTCGGAGAACAAATAGCCAGGGCTTGGATGCGTGAATGGAATAAGAGAGTGCGTGTAGCAAATGAATGGAAGCGATGAAGGAGTGTCATTCCTTGCAAACCAGGGCCGCATCCGAAAGGCCTGTAACGGGAAGTGAAGCAAGAATTATGTGGATCAACTCATCAGGTAGCAGCGAAATACAGAGTGACGATCCCTCAATTTTATCCATTTGGGTTAATAATTTGTCCGTGTAGCACTTTTGACACATGAATGCCATCTACACTAAGCTGCTGCTATCCATTTTAAGACTCTGTTTCTGTCTATGATGGAGTCTGTGTGCTTTAAGCAATTATATATTAAAATTTACTCTTTCTGTCTCTATTTCAGTCCGTTGCAGTTCAGTCTAGGGTGATTTATTTGCTGAAGTTGTCCCGAGGGCGTATTTTTAATGAAGTTGTCCAAAGGGCATTTACATTTCTATGCTTATCATTAAGACAGGAGGGTAAGTATGGTTGTGTAATTCTCGACAACTTTTTAGATGGAAACTGTGCATATATTTTCTTGACGGGAATGCATAATTCTGTCAATTGATTTCCATGTACTGCATTAGATGGAAACTGTGCAGATATTTTCTCGACAAGAATTGTAAATTCTGTCAAGTGATCTCCATGCATATATTTTCTTGATGGGAACTGATAATTCTGTCAATTGATCACCATGTACTGTGGCTCCCGTTGACGTTAATTGTCGAACCTCTCTGCGTGGTGTTTGGCACCTTCACATATTGTCTTGGTGGGCTGTGATGGTAGGTATTCCTAGCCTCCGTCACCTCACTGAGGCCGATCTGGGTTAAAGATCGATGGGTTGGGTTACTAATTAGTCTGTGTAGCACTTTTGACACACAGATGCCAATTGCACTAAGCTGCTGCTATCCACTTTAAGACTTTGTTTCTGTCTATGATGGAGTTTGTGGGCTTTAAGAAATTATATATTAAAATTTACTCTTTCCGTCTCTATTTCACTCCGCTGCAGTTTAGTCTGGGGTCATTTATTTGTTGAAGTTGTTCCCGAGGCATATTTTTATTGAAGGTGTCCCGGGGGCATTTACATTTCTATGCTTGTCATTTAAGACACCAGGGAAAGTATGGTTCTGTAATTCTCGACAGCTTTTTAGATGGAAATTGTGCATATATTTTCTTGACTGGAATTGAAAATTTTGTCCATTGATCTCCATGCATATATTTTCTTGACGTGAACTGATAATTCTGTCAATTGATGTCCATGTACTGCAAGCTCCCATTGACGTTAATTGTCGAACCTCTATGCATGGCGTTTGGCACCTTCACATATGTGTCTTGGTTGGTCGTGATGGTAAGTATTGCTAGCCTCTTTCACCTCACTGAGGCCGATCAGGGTTAAAGATCAATGGGTTGGGTTACTAATTTGTCTCTGTAGCACTTTTGACACACGGATGCCATCTGCACTAAGCTCCTGCATCCATTTTAAGACTCTGTTTGTCTATGATGGAGTCTGTGTGCTTTAAGCAATTATATATTAAAATTTACTCTTTCTGTCTCTATTGCGTGAGCTCTGGTTCAAGGCCTGCTGAGTGTGGTTTTTCAAATTAATTCTGTAATTTAATCCCAAATTACGATGTCTTGTCGTGCAGGTTATTGGATTGTTGTGTGGAGTTTTTTCTTTTTCATTGTCAAATTAATTCACTAATTTCACCACCCGTTTGCTGTAGATTATAATGGTTCGTCGTGTGGGTTTGTTGATTATTGTGTGAGGTACAAGAGGATCATTGAATGGAATGGATGGACTAGCTTCGCATGATTTTTCATTACTTGTATGTTATATCTTTTTTGTAATTGGTGCGTGTATGGTATTCTGCATGTGTAGGTTTCCCAATATTCATTATCCTCTCGTTTTCATTGTTTTTATTTGTGACTTGTGCGTAATAGCGTATGAAAGTTTTGTTACTAAAGAAGTTCCTCTGTTTTCTTTTTTGAAATGTAATTTTGAAAACCACCTCCCTTCTTTTACAAAGGAACATAAAGAAATAGGAAGGCGAAGGCTGCATATGTGCAGCTCCCTCTATTACACTCACTATTTTTTTTAAGTGTGCAAAAACACCTGGATTTGTAATATATATATAGATATATATAAATAATTAATGCATTTAAATAATTAGTGCATTTCGTTTAGATTAGAGGAGGCAGTGGCATCATGAAAAACCAAAATGCCATTATTCTAATATGAAAAACTTCCAACCCATAGCCTCACTTGGCCACAATCCACTAATGAACAACTTATAATTATTAAAAACCATATACAGAAATAAACAGTATAAAAAAGTCTATCATCTAGTCCAAAAACAACATGATAATAGAGTGTCCATATATAAAAAGTAAAATAAAATAAAGAAACTGTCATTCCACAAAGATAGCATACATATATATATATATAAGTAAATGTATCTGTGGTCCCATCAGGGGCAGAGAAAGAAGCCAACCTTGTAAGCACTGCCCTCCATCCCTAACCCAATATGCAAAAAAGTCTATCATCTAGTCCAATATATATATATATAAAAGTAAATGTATCTGTGGTCCCATCAGGGGCAGAGAAAGAAGCCAACCTTGTAAGCACTGCCCGCCATCCCTAACCCAATATGCACACCATCTTGTGGAGCAGAAATACCAAGGTTAGACATAGCAT
The DNA here is from genome assembly GCA_000404065.3 of Pinus taeda. Lineage (NCBI taxonomy): Eukaryota > Viridiplantae > Streptophyta > Pinopsida > Pinales > Pinaceae > Pinus > Pinus taeda. Next base: position 620,144 of record APFE031041829.1, read on the forward strand.
CAGCATGACTACTTACAGTTGTAACCAACCGCAACTCCAAACTCTGATCAGATTGGGTTTTGATTTAACTTACATTTGATTGAAGACATATATATATACTGCCAAACTGATTGGTCCACCCGTTGGTCCAGTGCACAAGATGGATTAAGGAATGGGATGAACAACGAATATTTTCCATATTATTGGCGCCACCTTCAGCATCCCTTCAACCTCGGCATTGAGGTAGGTAGTGCACATTCTCGCATTCTTTCTTCCAACAAAAGCGATCACATAAAAGGTATTTGTTCATTTTTCCAATTCACAAACAGACCATTGTGAGGTTTTTTGAAATATTTATTCTGGTTATTGTTATTTTGGAAGTTAATGTGAAATTCAACATTTACCATATGATTAGAAAAGTGAGTATATAATATTTTGCCAATTTCCATAAACTAGTTATGGTAAATTTTTGCATCTTGACATGGTTAATGTTACAAAGTGGAGAATAATCAATTTTTTTTCCATTCTTTCATTTCCACTCTTTTTAGGATTAGAATTAAGATGTAAACTATTCAGTTTATTTAAATTAACTAAATATTTTTATTTCTATGCTTATCATTTAAGACACCAAGGAATTTACATTTCTAAGCTTATCATTTAAGAAACCAAGGTAAGAATGGCTTTGTAATTCTGACACTTTTTAGTTGGAAACTATGCATATATTTTCTTGACGGGAACCGATAATTCTGTCAGTTGATCTCCATTCATATATTTTCTTGATGAGAACTGATAATTCTGTCAAATGATCTCCATGCATATATGTTCTTGACGGGAACTGAGAATTCTGTCAATTGATCTCCATGTACTGCACCTCGCGTTGACGTTGATAATCGAACCTTACTTCATGGTGTTGGGCACCTTCACATATGCGCCTCGGTTGGTCGTGATGGTAAGTGTTTCTAGCCTCTGTCATCTCACTGAGGCTAATGCCTATTTGCACTAAGTTGCTGCTATCCATTTTAAGACTCCATGGAGTCTGTGGTTTAAGCAATTCTGTATTAAAATTTACTTTTCCGCCTCTATTGCACAAGTTACCTTTGAGGCCCCGTTGAGTGTTTCTCTTTAAATTATTTCTTTATTTCATTCCCATTTGCCCCAAATTACTATGTCTTGTCTGGTGGGTTTGTGGATTATTGTGTGGAGTGTTTTCATTGAATTTGATGCAATATTTGCTATTCCTCCATTGATCAGAGGGATTTCTCATGTTAATTAATATTGGCAGGAGCAAAAAGAATGGTTACCAGTTCCAGTACCGGGGTGTATCAAATATGGCGGAAGAAAACAAGAAAAATCTAAGTCAGACATTTCTTCTTGATGAACAGGTAAGTTTTTGTGTCTTTTTCTAAAATAGACATTTCTTCTTGATGAACAGGTAAGTTTTTGTGTCTTTTTCTAAAATAATTAATTACAGCTAGGATATAAATTAATAATCAATCCAGAATTGGTGTGGAAATTGATTCTTGATACATGAAATGCAATTAATCCATAATCATGTATGACATCTCGTTATACTCATTACAATTTTTTTTTTTTTTTAATTATTTTTTCTCCAACATAAACAAAGTTAACAATTAGAATTATTAGTACAAATTTATAAAAGATAAAAAATGATATTCTATAAAAAACCATAAGGTGTGTAATTAAAAATCACTAAATATACTTGTTATTTTTTTCATGGGTGCAATTAATTTATTTTTACTCCAATCCTACCTCTATAACTTCTAGATGTACCACATAACCCAAGCATTGCGCATGGGATAAGTGATGCTAGATCTAATGACTTTGCAAAGAGTTTCTTAACAATAGATTATATATCCAACTAATATTCACACTTTCAGATTTATGCTACACTATGGAGTTAAGTACATAATATCCATGAAATAAAATGTATGCATAATTTGACATAAACATTGAAATGGTTGTGAATGGATTTGTACAAAAGGAATGAATTGACTGAAGAAGCGTTTGCTCCTTCAGTGAAGATGATTACTGTGAGAACAGTCTTATATATTGCTACTCAGTATGGCTAGAAGGTATCTCAGATGGATGTTGAAAATGATTTTCTTAATGGAGATATGTTTGAAGAAGTGTGTAAGCAATGGCCACAAGGTTTTCCCATGAATGAAAAAGAACATATGGTTTGCATGTTGGTAAGACTGCATTGTGCCTTGAAGCAGGCCCCTAAAGCATGGTATTTTCATGATTGATGAGCATCCTGTAGCTACAAGTTTCAAGCAGAGTCCCTCTGATCCAACTTGTATGTGGAGGTTAAAGGTGATGACCTTATAAACTTAGTTTGATGATTTGCTAATTATAAGTAGCAAAAATGAATCGATGAAATAGGTTAAAGCACATCTAGGTATAGCATTTAATAATACTGGCCTTGGCCTTTGGCACTATTGTATTGGCATTGAAGTTTGGCAACAAGACAATTAGATGGACCTAAGTTGACTACAAGGGAAAACTTGAAGGATGTAAATTAAACTTCGTACAGACAATTAGTTGGCAGCTTTATGTATTCGATAACTACCATAACAGACTTAAGCTATCAAGTGAGTATTGTTTCTTGGCTTATTACTTATCCAAAACTTGGGAACTGGAAAGCTGAGAAGAGGATTGTCATATATGTTAAAGGAACTTCCTAATTTGGTCCAAAGTTTGAAAGGAATGATAGTTTCAGGCAGGTAAGCTTCACTGACTGAGAGTGGACAGGTACTCAGGCAACAAAAAGTCAACTACGGGTTATTTTTTCAATGCATTCATGTGCTATATTGTGTTTACATACTTTCTTATGAATTAACTAATGCTCAGTAGTATTAGACATTGGACAATTATATTTGTATACTTCTATTTTAAACTGAAACAAATCCAGGGCTAAAAGGAATGGATTGATTGCACTAGTCATCCTTCTATAACTTTCCAACATAGGCTGGAGTAAATAGATTGTAATTTGGGTAATTTTTCTAACTGCAAACAGGGACATACTTGTGTATTGGCAGGGAAGCTATGATGGCCATTATGTCAGGCCAGGTGATCGCACTCCCTTGATCGTGAGCACGATTGTGATCAAGATGGAAGACTTCATAGTCTAGATTGATTGTTTAGCAGTGATAGTTAGTGGGCTCATTCACAAAAGCTTCTATTTCACTAATCATTTTTATAGAGTTGTTAGAATCAATTTCCAAAGGTTTTAATTACACTATAGAGTTGAGTTCTGAGAGAGTTGTGATTCACAGTGTTAAGTATAGTAGCTATGACACTTGAATGAAGACAATCATAGTAGAGGTATCAGACTATGTTATAAGATTACCTACATATTATAAGGGACTTGGTTGGTTTTTTTATAATTTTATAAACAAGTTCCATGTCGTGGAAATGTGAAAAAAAATAGTGATATTGCCACCATGTGGCTCTTGTCATATATGGTTTTATACTTCTTCAAAAATTCTCTAAGAGTTCACAATGCTAAAATTCACTAGGACTTTACAAAGTTTTATTATTTAGTGAAAGACTCGCTAAGACCTTACAAGATTTTATAATTGAGTAAAATATTCGCCATGCCTGGTGAGAGATTCGCCAAAAAATTATATATACATATTATATTATTGATAAATTCGCCTTCCATTTTTTCCTATATACCATGGAGATTCGCCCATTTATTATATTTGTAAATTTAGGTGGGGTTCTTAAAATTTTCCCTGACAGACTCTTCCTTACCAAGTCTCGACCTCAACTGGTCTTAATGGGATGAGTCCAATTTGGTACTCCATTCCCGACAGATATCCCCTCAAAGATTGCTCGAACCTCTCAAGCCTTCTATCTGCTCGATGCTGCCTTACTCTGCAGGTCAGCTCGGCTCTCTGTTCTCTGCTTCTGTCTCTTCTGTCTTCTTTTTCCTTTTTCACTGTCCCCTTCTGTTCTTCTCTGTTCATGGCTTAAAGCCAATTTGTCTCATGACTTTTCGCTTCCTCTTCCACCTCTTCGGATTGCTTGATGTTGTTCTCTTGGAATTCCTTGCCTCAGTGTCATCGCCACTGTGTAACGTCTCACAGGGAAGTGGCCACTTGTCCTCTGACGAACTACGCCAGCTCTTCCTCAAACGGTTCGGTATTTCGATTACTCTGTGTAATGATTCATCCACCAGCTCGGCGGTAAAATCGAACTTCAAACTTTTATGCGATGTGGCTTATTCCTTCCCTCCAGATCTGGTTTCCCATCGGGCGCAATCTTCACCGTTAGATCTGGAGCCCCCAGATCCTACAGTGTTTGCTCTTATCGCGCGGTTGACTTTCTCGAACGTTAGCCCGCGATGAGAGCGGTTTTCTCTCTCATCCGCCGAACACGTGTCGACCAACGTATGGAATAGCTGGGTCCTCTGACAATTCCGCTTACCGCCCAAAACGCCTCTGATATTCTGCCGGTTTTGGAGCATGGGACCCGCCTTTCAATTTAGCACTTTTCCCACGGTTTTCGGTTTCCGTTGTGACCGAGTGCTCGGGGCTATTCCTTCTCAAGGGGTTTTGCCCAGCGATGCGCTAATTGTGCATCAGAAACGGCCTTCATTTTCTAATCCGTACTTCCTAAGTGCTAGTTTGCATCTTGCGCGGTCTCCATGGGCCTCGTTCAGGGTGCTTTGACTGAGGTCCTCATCGTTCCTTACTGGCTACAAACTGCCATTGTTCAGAGGTCTTCCTAATAGCTCATCGTTCATAAGTTTTTGAAGTCTGTCATGATTTGATACAGTCATAGAACTCTAATAATTTTCATAGATCCAATTTGGATCAAAAGGTCATTTCCATGGAAAGACAAGACCTAAGGGAGGAAGGAAGGGAAAGTGCTTTGTTTGCAATAAGTTTGGAAACTATGCAAAGGAGTGTCCAAATAGAAGGGACACGTCACATGATGATGATCACAATCATTCTAGGGGCAACTTCAACAACAACAATCAAAGGAATGGCAGGTCCAATGGCAAGGGAAAAAGGAATGCAGGACATCAAGGAAATAGTCGACCCTCCAAGAGATCAAGGAACTCCAGGTATAAAGAATCTAATGTTGTTAACAATAAGAAAAAAGAGTATTGTCTTATATCGGCCCTCTCCACTGCCTCTCCTCTGGACACTTTGGGAAATTGGTTGATTGATAGTGGTGCCTCAAGGCACTTCACCGTATACAAAGAAGCCCTCTCTAATATGATGGAAAAGGAGACAAACTTGGAGATCATCCTTGGAGACGATGCCACTATCTCATGAATGGAGTAGGGAATGTTACCCTTCAATTGAATCAAGGTAACACTATTCATTTGCAAGAAGTACTATATATACCCGATCTCAAGAAGAACTTGGTGTCCATTTCGGCAATGGAAGATAAAGGATTCACGGTGGCTTTTATCGATGGAAAGGTACGTGTTTGGAAAAGAAACTTTAAAGATGACTTTACTCTTAGGTTTAGGGTTGACACTTTGTATCAAGTTGGAGGAAGTCCGTTGGGAACCATGTCTTGTGACACATCTCTACAATCTGAACTATGGCATCGAAAGTTTTCCCATCTTCATTATAAGGCCCTACCCGATGTGAGATAGATGGTGACAGGTATGCCCGAATTCAAAGTAGAGCATGAAGATGTATGTCCAGGATGTGCCGAAGGAAAACTTACAAGGGGACCATTCCCCTCAAGTAATAGCAAGACCACAAACATATTGCAATTGATCCACTCTGACATATCTGGTACGATGCCCGTAAACTATTTGGGAGAATATTTATATTAACTCACCTTTACGAATGATTATTCTCGCAAAAATTGGATCTACTTCTTGAAGAAGAAGGATGAAGTGTTCACCTGGTTCTGACACTTCAAAGCCTTTATCGAAAACCAATCCGAGAAGAAAATCAAGATATTGAGGACTGATAATGGGACCGAGTACGAATCCAATGAATTCCAAGATTATTGCAGAGAAGTTGGCATTAAGAGGGAGACTACAACACCATACACTCCCAAGCAAAATGGTGTGGCTAAAAAGAAGAATCACATTATTGTAGAAGTTGCTCATGCCATACTTCATGATCAAGGGCTTCTGAAGTTCCTATGGGCTGAAGCTGCAAATACCGATGTGTATGTTCAAAACCGATGCCCTCATCAAGCATTGGACTCCAAGACTCCCGAAGAAATGTTCACTAGTAAGAAACCTGATGTCTCTCGTTTTATAATTTTTGGAAGCCCCGTATATTTTCATCTGCCGAAAGAGAAAATAAGCAAATTGGGTGCATCTGGGAAGAAAGGAATCTTTGTGGGCTATAGTGAAAATTCTAAGGGGTATAGAATTTATGTGGTTGGTTAAAGGGAAGTTGAAATAAGTCATGATGTCACCTTCGACGAAGATATGGCCCTCAAGAAGATCAACAACCTTCCTATCCCAAGGAAGGACAAAGAAGTTGACACCGAAAAACAGGGTGCAAAAGAAGATGAAACAATGCCAGATGTTGATGAACCTATGGATCCTATTGATCCTCCTCCTCAAGAGGAGACCCTCATGGCTTAGGGAGACTCTCGAAGATATCGAGAGACATATTGCACCAAGGGGGACCTGAAGTTCCTATGGGCTGAAGCTGCAAATACCGATGTGTATGTTCAAAACCGATGCCCTCATCAAGCATTGGACTCCAAGACTCCCGAAGAAATGTTCACTAGTAAGAAACCTGATGTCTCTCGTTTTATAATTTTTGGAAGCCCCGTATATTTTCATCTGCCGAAAGAGAAAATAAGCAAATTGGGTGCATCTGGGAAGAAAGGAATCTTTGTGGGCTATAGTGAAAATTCTAAGGGGTATAGAATTTATGTGGTTGGTTAAAGGGAAGTTGAAATAAGTCATGATGTCACCTTCGACGAAGATATGGCCCTCAAGAAGATCAACAACCTTCCTATCCCAAGGAAGGACAAAGAAGTTGACACCGAAAAACAGGGTGCAAAAGAAGATGAAACAATGCCAGATGTTGATGAACCTATGGATCCTATTGATCCTCCTCCTCAAGAGGAGACCCTCATGGCTTAGGGAGACTCTCGAAGATATCGAGAGACATATTGCACCAAGGGGGACCTTCCGTGAAAGCAAGAAATCAAACAAGTATCAAGGATACTCGACCATCATGAGCACTATCATTCAAAATGAGCCTTCATCATTTGAAGAAGTCGTGAAGCAACAAGTATGGAAGGAGGCTATGAATGAAGAATACGAGTCAATTATGAAGAATGATGTCTGGGATATGGTGCCTAGACCCGAGGACAAATCAGTTGTCACCTCTAAGTGGCTCTACAAAATCAAGCATGGAGCTGATGGAAGTGCAGAAAAGTTCAAGGCTCGCTTTGTTGGTCAAGGATCCTCTCAAAAGGAAGGTGTAGATTATGATGAGATATCTGCACATGTTGCCCGATACACTGCAAGCCTGTGACTACCCCGATGGAACTTAACTTCAAGAAGTTATGTGTAGTGTTGCTGGACCTGAATTGGGAAATGCTTCTGAGTATCGTTAACTCATAGGAGGATTGATGTTCTGGGTGAACTCTCGTCCAGACATATGTTTTAGAGTTAACACATTAAGCCAATATATGGTTGAGCCTCATCATATACATTGGATTGGTGCCAAGAATCTTTTGAGATATCTTCGGGGCACAATCACTCATGGATTGAGATACACTACTGAAGATGTGAGGTTGCATTTTATTCTGATGTTGATTGGGCTGACAGTGTGGTGGATCACAAGAGCACTTATGGATGTCGCTTTTCTTTGGGTTTTGCTTTGATAACCTGGATGAGAAGGAAGAAGAAATTGGTTGCCTTGAGCACCGCTAAGGCCGAATACATAGCTGCTAGTATGGCCTCCTATGAAGTTGTCTAGTTGAGGAAGCTCTTCAGTGAACTTTTTGGACATGTGTTGGATAACATGTGATCCTATGCGATAACCAGAATAGGATCCAATTATCAGAGAACCCTGTGTTTCATGATTGCTCCAATCATATAGATATCAGGGACCACTTTATCCAGAATATGGTACAACCAAGAGCAATAAGAGGTACAAACTATTGCTGACCTCCATGATTGTATTTTATGTAAATTTTTTACAATATACAAATATTACCCTGCGTACCCCTTAATTTTTTTTTTAAAACTTATTTGAAATTTAAGATCAAAGATTTGACTCGTGAACATATGGGTAGATGACAGCGAAGGTGAATAACTAATTTCAAGAGAGAAAAATCAGAGAGAGCCTTTCTTTCTTAACAGAAAAAGGCTCGTTTCCTTTTGCGTTGTATCTAATTCCTGATCTGAATTGAATAAACTATTCTTATGATCTGGGTTGAATGATACTTTCTTTGGACTATCACAGAAAAACTTGTTAGAGGAAATTGAGGTTAATCTTAATCTATATACAATGAATCTTTTATAAAGAAAACTATTTATTTAGGTTCTATAATTTTGAAACGTCGTTAGAATGCTTTTTATTAAAATATATATATAAATCCGACAAATATAAATATGATATTATATTTGGGAAAAATTATATCTTCTACGAATCTGTTTATTAATTTCTAGCAGGGGCTTCTGTCACAAGCTTGCTCTTTTTCTGTGTCTGTAATTTCTTTCTGATAGCCAACTCTTGGTGAACCAGTGGTGAACCTACTCAGATCTTTCTCGCACTAGCGACCTTCACAACGGCTTCCT
>APFE031041829.1:633358-648044 GCA_000404065.3 Pinus taeda
TGATCTTCCACCTCACATTTTTGTCCCTACCATTTGTCCATTCCCGACCATCACACCCTACAGAGGAGAAATTCAGTATGCATCCCACCTTGTACACTGGGAAGGTGATATGCATCGCACCTTCTGCATTGAGCTTTCAGTATGGTCCAGTTTTGACCATTTATGAGCAATTTTCAGTGGAGAACTTCTGGGAGATGATGTAATCAGCTGACCTTGTTCCTTTAGGCAGTGAAGAAACACTTTTAGGGACTTAGGAGCCCTCAATTTATGGACATTTTTTATTGGGGTTGAAGTGCCCAAAAATTTCTATAACACTCAGACCCCCACAAAATCTTCTTCCAAGTAGAAGGTGGTCTCAAATACTGGTTCCAATGATCCCTCTCGAAATTCACCTAGTCTTGGTAAAACGTCTGAGGTTCACGCTGTCCAGTCTACTGCAACAGACAAATCCTCTAAAGGTAAAAAGAAAGGCCAAGGCAAGGCCAAAGCCAATGCCCCGAAACAGGGCCCTCCTAATTTGTATGATAGCGACACTTCTCAAAGGAAGGCCAAGTATCCTTGCATCATCTATGAGGAGGATCACTATACTAAATATTGTCCCCGACGATATGAAGTTAATTGCTTGCTGAAAGGGATCCCAGTTGTCTTGAAAAAGACCTTTCTATCCCAATAGAACCAAATGGTAGACCAAACACAGTTTTTCGCTTCCTCAAGTTCCCAAGTGTTTATGATGAGTATGCCTATAAATGTGGCTACCAAATCGAAAGATTATCAAACACCTAATCTGATGGTAGGGAAAGAGAAATAAGGTACCCCTTCCTCTTCTATACTGTCCACCTCTGGTCCTCTCCATATAGAGCGACCTAATATTGATTCCGCTATTTGACTACCCTCTTGAGTTGTGCTGTGAAATTCCTCATACAATCCAAACGCTTGAGCCCCTCATCATTATAACATTGTTGAGGATTTGGCTCAAGTGCCATCAACTATGTCTGCTCTCAAGATCCTTCAAAGCCATCCTTCTCAGTAGAAAGTATTGTTTCGGCTATTTGAGGAATTGATCCATATGATTCCAATCTCATTTGTTTTTATCTGGAAAACAATGTCCTGTGCTTACCTCATCAGATTGCCTTTCTCATTGAAGTGATCATTAATGAGAAGACAATTCATAGGACCATCATTAATGAAGGTGCTTCCACCTGCATCATGTCTGTCTCTTTGTTGAGACAGGAAAAAGGTATGATTTATCTTCATAAAATTCTTCATTTATCATTAATCCTTATATGATTATCTCCATTTATAGATTAAAATGAGGAAAATATCGGCTAAAGTTGGATGAAATATTTGGTGATAGAATAGGCAAATCTAGTATGAAAAACTGATTCTTTTCTATCTTTGTATGCAGAGATGTGGATTGGGTAAAAGATATTCAGTTGGAAAAATAACACGAGGCCATAAAAGGGAAAAGTTACAATGTCTTGGGCAGACAAGGAAGCAGAAGATCAGTTCAAACATTCTTAATTTATCACACGATCATATTTTATATTACGAAATCCTCAGGATCCCCTCATCCTGAGGATTCACTTTTATCCAGTTTTTGTTTTATGTTATATATAGGGATGAAAGGAAATTAGATATAATTTATAATTTGATAATCTGTATTATTCTTTTTGAAAACATATACGTTGTTATATCAATGACTTTGTTAGCTGTTACTTGCAATTAATGAAAGAAGGATGTGTTTGATACATCTTCGTATTCTGAGTTCTTATTAAGCAGAGGCTTCTGGCGACCCTGGGCCCAATCACAAGAAGTTCCACTACTCCTTTGTGTTATAGTTTTATATTTAGTCTTTTCTATTGATTTAATGTTCAATTATTTCATTTATCGTGAAGGTTTGTGATATTGATTCATACTGCTGTTCAATTAGATTCAGAGTGAAGTCATGTGATATATCTAAGTCACACTTTGATTGGAATGAGTGAATTCGTGTTGCTAACGGATTATTGTTCATATGAATAGATGTTATCATAGATCCTGAGAGATAAGACTGATTAACTCCTACAGATTGCAATATAGATCATTTTCTATTTAGGAATCCTTTATCACTATTTGTTGTTCAATTACCGATTGTTAATTGCTGTTCAATTACTATTGTTGTTCAATTGGGAAATGCAAATGGATTTGGGTTGTTATAGATTAACATTGTTGTTCAATAGATATAGTTCCTTTACTTGATTGAGTACAATTAGTCTTTAGTTTATTTGAACAATTATAAGTGCAATTCCTATTTTCATTTAGTTTCAATTGATTTCGGAACAAGTTGCATCGAATTGCAGAGTGTGTTGAGAGTATTTCTTCCATAGATAGTTCTTTTCAGAATTGTGGGAATTGAATTGAAGAATTAGCCTTTAGTGATTGCATCGATTCATCATTAGATAACCTCTAGATTCACTACACATACTATGTTGGCACTCTTGAGATAAAAAGACTTACCTTGGGTTGACAACTAATGTAGGGATTAAGATTGCATGTTAAAAGACATCTTAGTGAGCTAACATTTTGGTGTCGTTTCCAAGGAGAGTGTTTCAAGTGATTGTTTTTATTTCTTTGTTGTAGGAGAATTGGGTTTTAAAATGAAAGATAAGAACCTATGTACCTAGCAAGTAAAGTGCTTGCTTACCTTCCCTCTTTACAACAAAACTTTAGAGGTTAAATAGGAATTTATTGTTATGAATGACTAGAAATAGAAAGATAGAAAAAGAGTAGAATCCTCCACCAAAACCCACAGAACCCAAAGGATCGGTGAACCTTGTGAGAATAACCTTTATAGATGAAATAATAAGAAGAGTAGAGTCTCAAGCATTATTAGGGTTCCAGGCTATACCTAGAAGAAGTTCTACTATTATCCCTCAAGCAACAGACTCACCACTTGCAGCTCATGCTTAGATTCAAATCCAAGTAGGAGGATCAGAATAGAGTTTTCAAGCTACAATAAGTTTACACTTTGATCATCTACAAGAGGGAAAATCCTGTAACTTAAGAGAAGGAAAAGGAGAAACTAGTGGGGCTGCTAGAGCAGAACCACATCTGTCTGAACAAGTATCTCCTGAGATTCCAAACCTAGGAAGTGATGTAAAGCCAACTCTGGTTGCTAACCCTCTTCTTACTCCAGAAGCACTCCTTGAAATCCCCGAATATTATTGGCATATCTTTGATCAAATGGCAAATCAACCACCCCAAGGTCAAACCTCGACATTAGAGTACCCCATAGTCGACCAGGTAGCCAATGCCCCTATGAAGGCTATTCCTCTACAGAGCATCCCAACCTTCCATAAGATGATCACATAGGATCCTGATACTTTCTTGTTTGAGTTTGATGTCCTCTGTAGAGGGTATGACTATATCACTAACCCCCAAAAGTTGAAACTATTCCCTTCCACTCTGAAAGGGGCAACTCTGAGATGGTTTATGGGTCTAGGTGGGTGAACCACCAATTATTGGGATGAAATGAAAACCTCCTTCTTTAAAAGATACTAGGACTTTTGTAAAACTAGGGAACTGAAAGATGAGATTTTAAAGATTACTGCAAAAGATAATGAAACACTAGAAGAATATGTAGAATGATTTAATTATAATTTGCAGAGGTATCCACACATTTCCCTAGGAAAAGAAGTCATAAGAGCTATCTTGATTAAAGTAATGAAAGAGGAATGGGTAGAAACTCTAAACTTAATGAGAAAAGGAGATATTTCTCAGGAATATTATGATGAAATTATTCGTTTATGTATCAGGTGTTCACGGGGAAGCACACGTACAGGAGCACCTAGCCGAGATCCCATGAGCAGAGGAAGAAAACCCTAATGATCATGCTTACATACATGTCTCTTTTAGGTGGATGGCTGCAACCATACCATGAGTCTATTACATGTGATCCTTATCATTATTGGATGGTTGCAACCATACCTTGGGTTTGATATGATCCTTCATATTGGATGGTTAAGCCCATACCTTGGATCCATTTACACGATATTCTTATGGATGGTTTCATCCATACCATAATTCCTGTATCATATATTTCAGTGATGTATATGTATCTATGCTTGCTTGCAAGTTTTCTAGTGGTGGCCTCTGGTTCCATGCATCTACTCGTAAAGCATTTCACCCTTCACTCTTGTTTGGCCTTCATGATTTAGGAGGCATATGTTACACAACATTTTGTCACTATCCCTATACTCTCCATTCCTCTATCCTAGAGGACCTCTACAGTGACCCTCATATGTTTCCCTGCCATGAAGAACATGTCCCTACATTCTTCTTCATCTACAAGACATTTCCCTCCTTCATCATTTCCCAAGAATCTTCCTTCAAGCTCAGTTTTTAAGACTGACGCTAGTGCTAAGTCTTCCCCTGCACCGATTTGTAGAGTTTAAAACTAGGACTAGCTCCAAATGGTGCAAGTGATCCATTCATCACTCATGTTGACCCTGTTTTGGCAAGTTTTTAAAAATGGAGTCGAAGCTTCAAGCTCTAGAAGCTTTGTGAACGGAAGTCTGGTAAATGGTTGAGCAATATAGAGTTGAGAGGGTCTGTTTGGGCTCCTTTCCCCTATTAAAATGGAACAAATCATAAGGGATAAGCCTCTCCCACCATAAGAGGATCCATCTCCCCTCCATCAAAGCTATATAAACTCCCCATTTAACACCCTTAGCTAGCTAATAAAAGGGCTGAAATAATCTACAAATCTTGAGAGGCATATTGAGAACCTTAGCCTTCTAGTTTGTTTATGAAGGGAGAATAAGCTTGTTGTGTTTGGTTTGGTGCATAAGGAAAGAGGCCTTGAACTTTCATTGTGGTAAGGGTGAATCATGAGATGCTTTTAGTGGTGCTCGAACTCGGACATGCCAAAGGGAACCTGCAACATCAAGGCTCAAGTTGTATTTCTCTTTGAGTTTTGTTAATACAACTAATGGTTTATTTCCTACATTGAGTGTCATATTACATTTGATGGCTTAAGATTCCTTTACTTTTTAAGTAGATTGAATGTGATTGTATTCTATCATGTTTGTTGTTGTCTCTTGTCTATTTGTTTCAGGTATTTGAATGGAAAGAATGAAAGGAAGCTGGAACAAAGAAGCGAGATCACCATCAAGAGGATTAACATTCTAAGAGGTAGGCCCTCTTATTCGATTCTAGTCTACGGAAGTTTACATTAGATTGTTCTATTTGTAGATAGACCCACTCTTGGGCTAGAGGGATCACCTCTATCTGCAAAGGAGATTTACCTACTCCACACCTGCCACATGGTAGCGTGTACTCAATTAACTAGTTCTATGATCGCATTGAAGCTAATTTCCATCATTTTTATTTAGAACCTCTTAACAAAAAACTATTCAAACAATAGAAGACTCTGCAAGAATCACCTATGAATTTTTGGGACCGCTTTCGTGTATTGCAGTTTAAAGCTCCAAAAAGTCAGATGAAATTCCAGTATCTCATGGATATATTTGAGTATTGTCTTACCAAATGTTTCAATCCCAAGAAGAAGTTTAAGTTCAAACCCAGATCAACATACTTCGATGATGGAGCTACACAATCGCAAAAAGGCACAATCATTGTCACAAGTGACCATCTGTCGTCCCCTCATCAAACAACTCCACCACTGCAAAGTGATGTTGGAGCACATGCACACACATTTGTTCAACTATCACATCCTCCCAACATCACTTCTCTCAATTTTCATGTAGATTTGGTTGCGAAGCCCATTGGTTGTCACATGCATGTCTTACCTCAACCTTTGTCTTCGTTTTCCGTTGATTCTCTGAATTGCACTGCCTTGTGTTCTTCCATTCTGAACTCTACACCTATTGTGAATGAGGATCAATCTATCGAAGGATTTAGTATCGAACAAACAACCTGTGCTACATTCATGAAGAGTATGACTGGTGTTAGTGTCGGTATCTTCATCCCTCCATCAATGATCAAAATTCTCTTGTTGCATTGCATTTTAGGTGTCTCATTCGATCAACTGCATTCCATTAGGTCATGGATCATCTGATGGCAGTGGCATATTATCAATTTTCCCTCATGGTCTTTACCTGCTGTCCTATTTTCACAAATTCAGGTCATTTACAGTCATTTTCTGTCTTTACATTTATAAAATCCATTTTTAGGGTTTTTAGGTCTCATTAGGTCTACGGTTTGTCATTAAAGTCTTGTAAAAGCTCAATAATGGTCAGCAGGCACATGAGGAGGTCAAATAAGGTCTCAGCATCAAAAATTTCAATAATCATATGTTCAATGATGGATTTTTCCTTAAAACCCTATTTTGAGGAAAAACAAAGTTTTTTATTTTATGTATATAAATTTCATGTAATTTTATTCTTCCTATATGTAATAAGTCCAGTAAAAGCTCAATAATGGTCAGAAGGCACATGAGGAGGTCAAATAAGGTCTCAACATCAAAAATTTCAATAATCACATGTTATGTGATTGATTTTTCCTCAAAACCCTGTTTTGAGGAAAAACAAAGTTTTTCTTTTATGTATATAAATTTCATGTAATTTTATTCTTCCTATATGTAATAAGTCTAGAAATGTAGCCCTGGTCACCTTACCAAGCTCCTACACTTCAGCTGCTACAAAAGAGTAAAAAATTCAAAGCATTAGTCCATCAAAGTCAAAAAGCAAGTCAAATTGCCAAAATAGAGATTTTAAAGATAAAGTGAAAGGAAAACATTAGAAAGGTGGGTTTTTTGTAAATGAAAAATTCAAGTCCCTTGTATATAAAGTGTTTCTTGGTTGAAGGGTTCATTTGTGTGCCATAAAAAGAGTGAACAAGCCAAGTTGAGTTTTTAAGGTAAAGAAGAGAAAACTGCAGCAAAACTATGCAAAGCTCCTGGTGTGGCGCACATGGGTTGAGGCGCGACGCACCTGGTCGGCACGGTGCACAGAAGCTCAGGAAACACATTAAAGTTTGAACAGGCATGACGCACTAGTGGGGTGCGGTGCACCTGTGTCTGGGCGTGGTGCACCTACCCTCCAACCCTAATTTCATCCAGTCGCCCTCATTTAGCTTTGAAACTTGCAATCTCCATTCCTCAAGTAAGTGGAAACTTCCTAAGTGCCTTTGCAAGAGATTTCATCAGATTTCATCAGATTTCATGGTGTTTCAATAGGTGAAAGATAAAACCCTATTTTTCTACACAGTCAAATTGAAAAAATTGTCTAGGGGTTACAATTTTGTCTTTTTTGCTGTTTATTTCCCTACCTCATTTTCACCATCCCTCTTCACTACATTTCACTCATTTCATTTCCCTTGCCCCTCTCCCATTCACACTCATCCTACCCCCTTATCCCCAAAACCCTAAAACCCTAACACAAATTCCCACTATTCCCAAACCCTAATTGGCATTCCCAAAATCCTTCCACTCCCAAAAACCCTACAACCATCATCACAACCGCTCATTCATAGTCCCACTCATCAATCCCTTTCATTAAACAACAAACAACTATTTTTCATTTAAAATCTCTTCATACTCATCATTGAAACACCAGATAGTGGAAAGCATGGAAACAGATTCACCTTATGAAAGGGATGAGGAAACATGGAGTGATTCCTCCCAAGAAATTTATGCACCGAGAAAACCTCACAAGGGAGGAAAACACATCCGGGAGGAACCCACTACACTTACAGAGCTATTGGCTTGTCCTCTTATTGTAGCATGTTTCAAACATCAGTGTTGCTACCAGTTTTGTGAGATGGTGGAAAGAGTCAAATAGCACCATGACCTTGCTAAATTGTTTGTCCTCCATCTTCACAATGGCCAGGTCAATTTGGCAGGTGTTACATTCATTTTGACACCTGAAACTATAGCTGAAGCAACAGGTATTCCAAATGCGGGCGAACAGTGGAACAAGGGACAACTGGTGGACAAAGAGAATTATGAGCCTTATATCAAGGTTGGCCATCAGAAGCAAATCAATAGGGTATTCCCTTTCAGATACCTACAGGACACATATGATCCACTCATGAAGCTCATAATCAAATATTTCAGCTGTTAAGGTAGATTTTCTTGCTTATACACCTATCATGTCAGATTATTGATGCATTTCACTAGGGTGAGGATGATGAACATCCCCTATTTCATGTGCCGGAATATTCATAAAATGACCACATTTGTGCAAAAGAAACCTCCTCATCAACAGTACAAAAGCATTTATCACTTTGCATTGATCAATATTGTGGTTTTGCATCAGCTGAGCTTGCTGAATGTTATGGGATGATTTCATTTCACATGAGGTTTTCACAAGACCGCAAGTGACCCCATCAGTTTTTAATGAGGTAGGAGGGCCTTCACATCAGCAATAAGTGCATGAGACTCAAACCAATAGTGTGCTAGTATTCATCACTTATGAAAAGGGGACAAGGAGATTATTTGTAGCAGCCAAAAGAGTACTATCTCCACCCGGGGTGGAAGGGGTCTCATTTCCTTCAATAGAAAAGTAGGTACAAGACAAAGGTAAACAACTAGTGCATGATGAAGGGCCTTTGGAAGGTCAATAGAGAGATTTCATTCTCATTCAGGATGAGGACACTGATTTGGGCTCTTAAAGCTCAAAACTCAAAGAGATCATCTAGGAACAAGAAGATGACATTCATGCCTTAGCTCTTAACCTAGAAAGAGATAAGTGGATTATAAACTACCTTGAGCAAAGGAACAAGCAGTTGGAAGACCAGCAGATAATCATGGAGCTGCAAAACATAAGAAAAAACCGGCAAGCAGCCAAGAGGAAGAAAATCAAATTGACACCACTAGAGCAAGAGATTGAAATTGATCGTGCATCTTGGCTAGAAAGGGAAAACATGCACTTGGAGAAGCCACTGGAGAAGGCCAACAAAGAGAAAAAGATGTTTTGGCACATGGCCTATCACTATTTGATAAGAAACTAGATTTGCAAAGCGAGAATAAGGAACTTAAAGGCCAAGTTGAGGAAACCTTTGAGGAGGAAGAAAGACCAATATAGACTAAAAATATTGGCTGAGGCTTCCTTAGCCCAACATAGTACTTGATGTAGGTCACTTAGCCCAAATTTCAAGAAATTTGGCACACTTTTTGTCAATTTTGAATTTTTGAAGGGAAAAACAGGATTTTCTGCCTGGTGTGTAGCGCCACCTGTCACTCGCTTTTGCTAGGGACCTCCTATGGAGGAAATCTCTACATTTTTGGATTCCTCATGCAAAATTATGAATTTCTAGAAATTACTAGAAATTTTTGTCAAATTTTGAGCTTCCAAAAGGGTCAAAAACACCTCAAAATGCCCTTTTTACCCCTTTTTGGTCACACAAAAAGTAGTGTTGGGAGAACTCACTTTTGGAGAGGCAAATGGACACCAAATTTAGGAATTTCACTTGTTATGGAAAGTAGATAGACAAAAATTTCTGACAAGCCCACTTGGAGCAAATTTGGTGCACAGGAAGGCCTCAAAAAGCAGCTGCAAAAGGCGCTACACACAGGGACAGTGGCGCGGCGCATAGGATGAAAAATTGTTATTTTTGCCAAAAAACTCTGTTTTTCCCTAGTTTTACCCAGTTTGACTTTTTTTCTCTCTCATGGTCAAACTCATGATGTAATTTGATGTAAATTAATGGAATTTTATGTAAAAATGTTGAAAATTCACTCATGGAGGTAGATGCATCATGAAAAGGTAGTTTTGAATTGAATGAATCAGTTTCTGAGATTTTAGAGGCAAGCTGTTCCACTGCCTGCTTTTTAGTTCTTAGTTTAGATCTTGTTGGAACAACTCCTAAACTCATGAATTCAACCCCTAAAGCCTTGCATGAGTTGTTTGTTGCCTATATCTAGTACTTTTTTAGTCATTTGTAAAGGTTGGACTCTTGTGAAAGTTTTGAGCAGCATTGTACATTCATCTTTGCAGTTTGGCAAAGGAATAGACCAAGGTTTGCAACATTTTGTAGGATTCTTGTGGAAATTTGATTTGGTATTGTATTTTATTCTATAACTAAAGTTTACATGTGTTTATGTATGCCATTATGTCTCTCTTTTCAGCTGAACTAAATGAATCAAGGATAAAGGTAGAAATCATTGATGTTGCAGTGCTCTACCTAGGGTTTGTTTAGTTTTTTCATGTTTTCAACTATTTGAAGAGGATTCTTGAGACTCTCATGCCCTTTCCAACTCCTCACCAGTCTTAAGACTCTCCATCTAACTCAATTTAAAGTACTAAAGCATTTTCCTACCTCGCCCTACAGAAACCTCTGCAAAACCGAGTCCATTGCCCAGACCCAAAACTGCCTTTCACTTTTGATCCAGCAAACCTACACAAAACTCAATCAAACTCCTCTGAGCATATACTTAGCCTAAAATTAGTCTTTACACCAGTCATATCAAGCCTCATTTGCTATATTTTCCTGAGATTGACAAGGAGAGAGCCCTCTCTAGACCTAGTAGGGCTAGCTACCAAGTTAAGCGTGGTTTGATGTTACCCTAGACTTGCCTTTCTCAGCTTGAGGTAGATTTAGGCCCTAAAATAGTGGCAAACATATTGGGGATGAAAATATTGTTTGTTTTTTAGTGTTCTTTGCTTTATAAACTATAGATGGAGCCTGAAGTCATGCAAGCAAGCCTTTGAACTGCACATTGCTTCGCGAGTGCATAAGTAGATAAAAGCTGCTTCAGTCAATCTCTGGTCTAGTCTTATAAGCTGAACATCTGACTTGCAGATTGCACCAGTACATCAAATAATTCTATACTTTTGGATGATGAGCTTAGAATTTAGTAGGCTAACAAGATTGTAATGTCAATTTGATTTTTAAGAATACTTCAACACACTAGCTTCCAGACGATATACCAGAGTAAATCCTAATCCATATCCCCCTCCCGTGTATGAAAACCCAAATCTTATTCCAATAATTCTCCACCAAGAAAGTTCTGTGATTCATGTGTTTAGATCTCATTCATGCCTGGTTGTTTTTTAATAGCTTGAAGATCTTCCATTTGATGAAAATTTTGAGCTATATT
Source organism: Pinus taeda (assembly GCA_000404065.3). Lineage (NCBI taxonomy): Eukaryota > Viridiplantae > Streptophyta > Pinopsida > Pinales > Pinaceae > Pinus > Pinus taeda. The sequence continues at coordinate 644,400 of APFE031041829.1, forward strand.
TGTTTGAGACTAAGTCTGAAAGTGCAGTTGGTGCTACTGCTCTAAATCCCGAGTTTGTCAAGGATCTTGAAACTGAAAGAGAAAATCTATCAATTGACGCTTATATTCTGAATCTTCAAACTTCAATTGTGGCTACCAATATTCCCGAGTTCTTAGAATCTGCATCTGCTACTCTTGGTTCATCTGCTGTTGTATCTAATTTTGGAAATTCCTACTGAATGTACTTTTATTCCCACCATTCATGTGCAGCTCGACATCTCTGATTAGAAATCTGTAGTGGTTTCACCTCCATCCACTCCTTCTACACCTCAAAATCAAGAATTTCTTCACCCCCTTCAACACCTCATACACCGGTCATTCCAACTCCTCCTACATCCCCAAGACCAGTTGTAAATCTACCTTGAGCAATTGCTGCCAGATATGCTCCTCTTGTTTTTCCACAGAACTTGGATAACATTCCTGCTGATTATCAAAGCAAGATCCCATTATTTTATGCTTCTCAAGGTGTCACAACACAGTAACATGTTGATCGGATGAGTGATTTCTTTGATCTCCACGAGATTGATGCAGAGAATGTAACAATGAGATTATTTGTGCAAACTTTTGGAGGTGAAGTCCAAAAGTGGTTCAGAGCCTTGCTGGCTGGAACAATCAATTCATTGGAAGCACTTCAAAGACAATTTTTGGATCGCTGGGAGGTAAAGAAAAATCCACTTCAAATCCTTTCCAAGTATGAAAACATAAAGAGAAATGTCGATGAAAGTGTCTAGGATTACTGTGTTAGATTCAATATTGTTTATATTGCCATTCCAGCTGACATCAAGCCACCTACGGGGCTGGCTTTGATCAAATTTTCCAATGGTTTTGATCCCGATATGGCATATCAGTTGAGAGAAAGAGACCCAGCTACATTGGAAGACATGCAGAAAATTGCAATAAGTGTTGAAGCAAATTTGTTAGCTAAGAGAGCTAGAACAAAGACCGAGAAGAAGGTGACTATAAAAGAAGAAGCTTCTACTTCAGATCATTTACTCTGTAAGATTGAGAAGATGTTTGATAGATTCACCATTGTTGATAAGCCTGAGACATAAGTTAGAAATCCAAATTTCCATGGTCGGCAGCAACCACAATTTAGAATCAAGCAATGGGAGCAAAGAGCTCAAGATCCATCAACTCAACAGCAAGTCAAAACACCATTACAGTAGAACTATGTTCATGGCACTGAATCAAAAGATGATGAGGCCCCAATTGGAGAAGAGAATCACTTTTTTACACCAGATGATTTTCCAATTTATATCACCGAAGATAAAGAGTATTCAGAAAGTCCAGCTAACCAAAAGGATGAAGATTTTATATTGGCAAATGAAACAGTCCTAGAAGAGGAATCAGATGAATATCAGAGAGGATACATGAATTCATTGACAACGCAGCAAAGGAAATACTCACTTAGGAGTAGGGATGTTCCTATCAATACAATTCAGAAAAGGAAGGAAGCAGCACCACCAAAGAATGACTCTCCAATGTGCAGAAAAAGGGAAAGGAGCTAGCAGAACCTACTCCTAGTAAAGTGCAATCAGTAAACAAAAAGTCAAATCAGCCAAGTGCAACAAAGGAGAAAACTGAAAAGAAAGATGCTCCAGTCAAAGAAGTAGAGAAATCTATAGCCTTTAGCTTAGAAAATGAAATTGCTAAGTTAAAAGTATCAATACCTTTGACTGAATTAATGAAGAACAACAGTTGTAAAGGTCAAGTAGTTAAGATTTTGAATGTAGATCCTTTGTCTGATATGGTAAATGTAGAAGATGACTAACCTGAACTTATCTTTGGTCCGACATTAGAAGGCCAATCTGAGGATAGTGATTTAGCTCCTTTTTGCATCAGCCTTATATTGCATGATTATGTTTTGCACAATGCCATGTTTGATTTAGGAGCATCTCATAATCTCATGCCAAAGGAAATTATGGAAAAATTGGGTTTGGACATCACTAGAAAGTATCACGGCCTTTATTCCTTTGATTCTGGTAGAGTAAGATGTATTGGTCTCATTAAATATTTGGTTGTAGGTTTGGATCAGATTCCAGCAAAAAATGTTCTTATAGATGTAGTTATGGCTGGCATTCCCCCTAGATTTGGCATGCTTCTATCTAGATCATGGGGTGCAAAACCCAAAGGGTTATTGTAGTTAGATTTCTCCTATGCTACTATTCCCGTGTTTCGTCAAATGAGGAAGTTATATAGAGAGAAAAAGATGAAGTACATGATCATGAGCAAGGAGAAACCTATGAATCATCCAATTAATTATGTACATACAGATTTAGAATTTTTTGTTCTTTATTCTGACAGCGGTTTCAATAATGTAAATAGTCAATTAGTTGAAGTTGAAGATATACCCGAGATTACAGAAAATTTCAGAGTTGTACTTTAGCAAGAGAGGCAAAGGCTTGAAAGTACCACTGAGTAGTCAACATTCCACCAACAATAAGAAAAATATGGACAACAGCCAAAGGTAGGAAAACAGGTAGAATTTCAGCATTTGGAAGAGGAAGCTAGCTTGTGGAGTATGGACTTTGATGGAGCAGTAGGTAGGGAAGGTGCTGGAATTGGTATTTGGATACGCAACGCTATTTTCTCATCAAATAAGGTCCCGAGTAATGTAAGAGCTTGTTCATACAAGTTGGCTTTTGATTGTTCCAATAATGAAGCAGAATATGAGGCACTAATTGTAGGCTTGAAAATCCTCAAAAATCTGAATGCATAAAGAATTTTAGTTTATGGCAACTCTAAATGAGTAATCAAGCAAGTCAAGGAGAGTACCAAGCAAAACATCCTCAAATAAGGGCTTACCGTAAGGTGGCTTTAGACATTTTGAGGTTGTTTCTAGATTTTACTTTGACATGTGTTCCATGTGCACAGAATGTTATTGCAGATTCCCTTGCAATAACAACAAGTAACTTGAAGATTCTGATGAATTCAAACAATAAGGTTGAAATTCATGTGAAACATCGCCCAACTGTCCCTGATAATAAAATATATTGGCAAGTGTTTCAAGATGATAAAGAGATTGAAGAATTTCTACGAAATGAAGGCAAATATCAAGACACTTCTATAGATGGAGAAAAAGATAATGGCGAACCAGACTTAGAAGTAAATCAGATGGAAGTTTTGCAGCTGAAAGACAATGTCATCCCTAAAGGCCTCATACCTTTAGAGGAATTATTTGACCAAGATGATGTAGCTCGGAAACCAAGTTTGATGTTGACTGAAAAGGGAGTTGAAGATGTGAATATTGGAACAATAGAAAATCCAAAGATGGTGAAGTTGTCAAAGACGTTGCCTCCTCAGGTAAAGGAAAAGTACATTAGTTTATTTTCTTCATTTACTGATTTATTTACATGGGACTATTCAGATTTGAAGGAGTACAATAAAAGTATAATTTAGCATGTCTGTTATGAAACCAGCTCAAGAAAAGATAGAAAAGATAGATCAACGCCTTAGAATTCAGCCTCTTCGAGGGGGCAACCGCCTTTACATTACATAAATGAACAATTCTTGGATGATTCAAATGATAAAACCTCATTTCTATATATAGGAGTCTAAGGAGTCACAATATAACCCAGCCGACCTAACAATAATAATATGAAGCCA
>APFE031041829.1:649010-666305 GCA_000404065.3 Pinus taeda
TGACACTCTGGTGCTGGATATAGGAAGCAATTCAATTCTTTTGCTACCTTACAATGAATAAAATTGTGGGTACTTCCTGAATCAATCAACACTATTACCTTTTTCTTCTTGATTTGTCCTTCTATCTTGATGGTTGAGGAGTGGTAATTCCCACCAATGCATTAAAGATATGGTCGGATTCATTTGTTCTTGATCTAGGCTTTGTTCCTGGAGTATATCCTCTTCTTTTGACCTTTCTTGCTGCTTTTCTTCTTCCTCTTCACAATCTATGTAGAATAATTTCTTCTCAGCACACTTATGACCTTTAGTGTATTTGCTATCACAACTGTAACAAAGCCCTTTTGCTCTTTTTTCTTCCAATTGTTGTGGTGTCAACCTTATAGGTTGTGGAAGACTAGCGGCAACACCACTTCCGTCTTTATAGTTGTGAGTGGTATGCTTCCTGGTTGCCATAATTTTTCTTTCCATTTTTCTTGCTAACCTGAATGCCTTCTCTAATGAATCAGGTTCCCAAAGGCGAACATCATGTTGGATATTATCCTTTAAAGACCCTTTGAACACATCAATCCTATGCTCCTCTGGAATATCTTTACCTTATGTTCAATTTTTGGAACTCCTCAATGTGCTCCATTATTGGACCCTTTTGTTTGGACTTATCAATTGGCTAAAAAAAGTGTTGCTTTGTATCCTCATAATGTGTTATCAATTCTTCCATAAAAATTGCCCAAGTGATAAATTGTTTACGAGAGCAAAGCCATTGAACCATACAAACTGATTTGGTTCCAAATATAAAGTTGCAATACGTACCTTTTGTGTGTTTTGCACATTATTGAGATCGAAAAATTGCTCCATCTGTAATATCCATGTTGCGGGATCCTTGCCATCAAACTTCCCCATATCGATTTTTGGAATATGGTGGGTCTTCGATCCAAACATTAGCATCTATGGAATCATGATTAACATTTCTTTTATTCTCATCATGAGTTTCCTTTAGTACCCTTTCATCCTTAGTGCCCATTTCTTGTAGCAACTTATTCATATTTATCTTCAATTCGTCCATGTCTGTCTTCAAATCTATCTTCAAATCATCCATCTTAGCTTCCACGTCAATCATCTTAGCTTCTACGTCTTTCTTTAAACAATCCATCTTAGCTTCTACACCTTTCTTTAAACCATCCATCTTAGCTTCTACATCTTTCTTTAAACCATCCATCTTAGATTCTGCTCCTTTTTGTGTAAGGGAGAGTTGTTGCACTTGGTCTTGTAATTTTGATATATCATGTTGCATTTCTTCCTCTTCTTCGTGAGTCATGCTAGAGCTTTTAGGTTCCTTACTAGGTGTTTGCATTTTCTTTCCTCAGGCATCAGTTACCGATAATAATTCTCTACTATGCTCTTTGAATTCCTTCAAAATAAATTTTCAAACCAAGCTTATGCAAAAATTTAAGAAAATCTACACACCTTTTTTCACTTTGTAGGAGCTCAATATTGCCTCTGATGTATCTCTGTACTTTCCAATCATCTAGTTCTAAATTTTTGACCTATAGTAGCCCTCTGTGCCCTCTTTCCAATGCCACAAGTCTGACCCAAATTGGATTCTCCAAGGAAGAGTTATGCGAAATCTCCCACAGTGATTTGATTATAGACTAGTTCAGTAGAGCGAACTTGTAAGACGTGCCACGAGTCACTATTTCGACCTTTGGATCTGAAATATCCACACAAGAAACTACAGTCTGTACTATTTCTGTACCTTCTTACGAAATTTCAATCCGATCGCCAGAGAGAAAGTTATGACGATTTTCCCCAGGTCACCTGTTTGGAATGTAATTCAGGAGTCTGCAAAAATACCAACTTCCTCAGCTCATATCTCCGTAAATATAGCGCGAAAAACTCTGAAATCCAGACCCAAGATTTAGAGAAATTTCTTCTCAAATGGGTTTTTTTTATGACTTCTGAAACATCACAGAAAAATAGTTATAGCAAAACTGCCACGATGGCCTGTTTGGAGCAGCGAAACCATAGAATCCAAAGCTCTGATACCAAATGTTATGAAACCAGCTCAAGAAAAGATAGAAAAGGTAGATCAACGCCTTAGAATTTAGCCTCTTCGAGGGGGCAACCTCCTTTACATTACATAAATGAACAATTCTGGATGATTCAAATGACAAAACCTCCTTCTATATATAGGAGTCTAAGGAGTCACAATATAATCTAGCCGACCTAACAATAATAAATAAAGCCACAAAAATAACAATAGGGGGATTCTATGGGGCACAGTAATAACAATATGGGGGAAATAGGGGCACAAAAATATTAATAAGGGGTATAACTACAATAGTAATGGGGTAATCACTAGTATTATAGGGACCCAACAATGTCATTCCAATCAATCCAAATCAAAAGCCATTTCTCCAAAAGTTAAGAATGATCAATCCTAAGTTGTTGCCATCCATAGAGAAGGAAGTGAATTGATTATACAAGGCTGTTATAATCGTTCCAATTAGATTTTCAGAATGGATTTCCAATTTGGTGCCCGTGCAAGAGAAGACAGGTGAGATTATATTATGCATTGATTTTAGAAATTTGAATAAGGTGTCTTTGAAAGATAATTATCCGTTACCAAAGATGGACCACATACTTCAAAGAGTTGTTGGGGCACCTCGTATGTCACTGCTCGATGGGCATTCCGGATACAATCAAATTTTAGTCCATGAGGATGATAGAGACAAACCAACATTCACTACTCTGTGGGGAACTTTCCATTATGCCAAGATTCCATTCAGTTTAAAGAATTTTGGTGCAACTTTTTAGCGGGCTATCGATATCACCTTTGCAAATGAGAAAGATGTATTTTTAGTAGTTTATCTTGATGATTTGACAGTTTTTTCTAATTCATATGAGGAATATCTTTACCATTTGAAGATTTTTCATTTTTTCTTTTTTTTTCTTTTTTTCAGCGGTGTAGAAAGTATGGCATATCTCTTAATCCCAAGAAGAGTTTGTTTGCCATGGATGAAGGAAAGCTTCTCGGTCACATCATATCAAAGGAGGGCATCTGCATCGATCCTGCTCGAGTGAAAGCTATTTAGAAAATTGATTTTCCCTATAGTAAAAAGGAGATCCAAGCATTCAATGGTAAGGTGAACTTCTTACATCGTTTTGTGCCAAATCTAGCAAAACATTTGAGGGAAATCACAAACATGTTAAAGAAAGATAGTGTAGAAAAGTGGACCGAAGAAGGTATCAAGTCTTTCAATTTGGTAAAGTTGGCCGTTCTTCAGCTCCAATTTTGATCAACCCAGATTATTCCCAAGATTTTATTTTATTTTCATTCGCTTCAAAGCATACTATAGCAGTGGTCTTAATGCAAAAAAGGGACCAGGTTGAGAAGCCAATTGCCCTTTTCAGTAGAACAACAAGAGATGTAGCCTTAAAGTATAATATTATTGAGAAGCAAGCTCTTGCCTTGGTGAAAGCTATGAAATATTTCCGAGTATATATTTTGCATTCTCATATTCTTGCCTATGTTCCTAACACAACCATCAAAGATGTTTTAGTGCAGACAGATCCAGAAGGGAGACGAGGCAAATGGATCGCAGCTTTGTTAGAATATCATATCTAGAAGGGAGACGAGGCAAATGGATCACAGCTTTGTTAAAATATGACTTGGAAATAAAGCCGACAAAGCTCATCAAGGGGCAAGGTTTGGAAAAACTGATGGAAAAGTCTAATTTGCATGCCTTGGACATAAACTTAATTACTACTATGTTCGAAGAAGATGAGGAAATCTCACTTGTTTAGGTATCAGAAATATTTATCCATTCCTCTTGATATTCCAATATTGTATATGTTCTCCAAAATCTTTCACCGCCCCCGGGAATGGCTAAAAATAAAAGTAGAACTCTGAAATTAAAGGCTACCAAATTTTGTATTATGAATAATGCATTGTATTGGAAAGATCCTGGAGGTATGTTGCTGAATTGTTTGGTTGAGGAAGAAGCAAAACATGTCATGGATGATTTTCACAATGGGGATTGTGGAGGTCACCTATTTTGGAAGACGACAACAAATAAAATTTTGAGAGCAGGGTACTATTGGCCTACCCTCTTTGTTGATGTTTATAAAACTGTTACAAGCTACCATGAATGCCAAATTTTTCACGGAAGGAGAAAATTACAGCCATTACCTCTCAATCTGGTTGAAGTGAGTGCTCCATTTCAGTAGTGGGGCCTTGATTTTATTGGAGAGATCCACCCTAAATCTTCAGCTCAGCATAAGTGGATCTTAACATCGACGGATTATTTTACAAAATGGGTTGAGGCCATCCCCACTTGGAAAGCCACTGATACGGTAATAATTCAATTTCTCCAAAATAATATTTTGTCACATTTTGGTTGTCCTAACAAGCTAATTACAGATAATGCAGTAGATTTTAAATCTAAAAATATGACTGTTTTTTGTAATAAATATCAAATTACCTTGGGGAATTCAACTGCATACTATCCACAAGGTAATGGATTGGTGGAATCTTCAAATAAATGATTGGCTAACATCATCAAAAAGATGCTGAAAACAAACAAAAAGAGTTGGCACAAAAAGCTTGTTAATTAACTATGGGTGGATAGAGTAAGTCGGAAGAAATCAATTGGCATATCTCTGTTTGAATTAGTATATGGTGTTGACACGATGTTCCCGGCATCTCTCGTAGTCTCGGTGGTAAAACTTCTGCAAGAAGCTAGCAGCGAAGAGGATCATTTTCAGCGAAGGATAAACCAAATGATCCATTTACAACAGACGAGAGAGGAGGTTTTCTAGAATACCTTCAGGCTGCAAGAGAGAATCAAGAAAATCTATGACCGGAAGGCAAAGTCAGATAAGTTTCAGATTGAAGATATAGTGCTTAAGTGGGATGCTAGAAATGAAGACAAAGGCAATCATGGCAAGTTCGAGAATCTATGGAAAGGACCATTCAAAATTGCTGCATATCATGGTCAAAATGCTTTCTTGCTGAAAGAAATGAATGGAGAAGATTGTCCAGGTGGGTTGGTTAATGGTCTGCTGCTCAAACAATATTATCTTTGAAATGTTTTCTGCTGTCATATATATCATTATACATACCATTTTATTTCCTTCATTACAAGTGTGTATTTTCATCATTTATTCAGTTTGGGGCCTGAAGTGAAGGATATAAAACTGAAGGTCTGATTTCAGTTTTGGTGTGGATTGTTTGAGTTAGTTTTGAGTTAGTTTTCAGTCGGATTTCAGTCTTGAAATTGAGTCAGTTTTGAGTCAGATTTTAGTCCTGAAATTGAGTCAGTTTTGGGTCAAGATATTGGTTTTGGTTTGTTGAAGTTATTGACTCCATAGCCCAATGGAAAAAGGCACTGTCTGCTTTCCAGAGATCTATAGTTCTTGGCACCTCCAAGGATCTACCATCCCCATTGGATCTAATGTTAGTGTCGGTATCTTCATCCCTCCATCAGTGATCAAAATTCTCTTGTTGCATTGCATTTTAGGTGTCTCATTCGATCAGCTGCATTCCATTAGATCATGGATCATCTGATGGCAGTGACATATTATCAATTTTCCCTCATAGTCTTTACCTACTGGCCTATTTTCACAAATTCAGGTCATTTACAGTCATTTTCTCTCTTTACATTTGTAAAAGCCATTTTTAGGGTTTTTAGGTCTCATTAGGTCTAGGGTTTGTCATTAAATTCTTGTAAAAGCTCAATAATGGTCAATAGGCACATGAGGAGGTCAAATAAGGTCTCAACATCAAAAATTTCAATAATCACATGTTCAATGATTGATTTTTCCTTTTATGTTTATAAATTTCATGTAATTTTGTTCTTCCTAAATGTAATAAGTCCGGTAAAAGCTCAATAATGGTCAGCAGGCACATGAGGAGGTCAAATAAGGTCTCAGCATCAAAAATTTCAATAATAACATGTTCAATGATTGATTTTTCCTTAAAACCTTGTTTTGAGGAAAAACAAAGTTTTTTTGTTTTTTTGTTTTGTTTTGTTTTGGTGGTTTTTTTTTTATGTATATAAATTTTCATGTAATTTTATTCTTCCTATGTGTAATAAGTCCAAAAATGCTGCCTTGGTCACCTTGCCAAGATCCTCCACTTCAGCTCCTACAAAAGAGTAAAAAATTCAAAGCATTAGTCCATCAAAGTCAAAAAGCAAGTCAAACTTCCAAAATAGAGTTTTTAAAAATAAAGTGAAAGGCAAACATTAAAAAAGTGGGTTTTTTGTAAGTGAAAAATTCAAGTCCCTTGTATATAAAGTGTTTCTTGGGTTGAAGAGTTCATTTGTGTGCCATAAAGAGAGTGAACAAACCAAGTTGCGTTTTTAAGGTAAAGAAGAGAAAACTGCAGCAAAACTATGCAAAGCTCCTGGCATGACGCACCTGGGTTGAGGCGCGGCGCACAGAAGCTCGGAAAACACATTGAAGTTTGAACGGGTGCGACACACCAGTGGGGTGTGCCACACCTACCCTCCAAGCCCTAATTTCATCCAATCGACCTCATTTAGCTCTGAAACTTGCAATCTCCATTCCTCAAGTAAGTGGAAACTTCCTAAGTGCCTTTGCAAGAGATTTCATCAGCTTTCATGGTGTTTAAATAGGTGAAAGATAAAACCCTAGTTGTTGCACAATCAAATTGAAAAACTCTCTAGGGGTTACAATTTTGTCCTTCTTGTTGTTTATTTCCCTACCTCATTTTCACCATCCCTCTTCACTACATTTCACTCATTTCATTTCCCTTACCCCTCTCCCATTCACACTAATCCTACTCCCTTATCCCCAAAACCCTAAAACCTTAACAAAAATTCCCACTATTCCCAAACCCTAATTGGCATTCCTAAAATCCTACCACTCCCAAAAACCCTACAACCATCATCACAGCCCCTCATTCACAGTCCCACTCATCAATCCTTTTCATTAAACAAAAAACAACTATTCTTCATTTAAAATCTCTTCATACTCATCATTGAAACACCAAACAGTGGCAAGCATGGAAACAAATTCACCTTATGAAAGGGATGAGGAAACAATGTGTGATTCCTTCCAAGAAATTCATGCACCAAGAAAACCTAACAAGGGAGGAAAACGCATATGGGAGGAGCCCACTACACTTACAAAGCTATTGGCTTGTCTTCTTGCTGTAGCATGTTTCAAACATCAATCTTGCTACTAGTTTTGTGAGATGGTGGAAAGATTCAAGTACCACCATGAGCTTGCTAGATTGTTTGTCCTCCATCTTCATAATGGCCAGGTCAATTTGGCAGGTGTTACATTCACTTTGACACCTGAAACTATATCTGAAGCAACAGGTATTCCGAATGTGGGTGAACAGTGGAACAAGGGACAACTGGTGGGCAAAGAGCATTATGAGCCTTATATCAAGGCTGGCTATCAGAAGCAAATCAATAGGGTATTCCCTTTCAGATACCTGCAGGACACATATGCTCCACTCATGAAACTTATAATCAAATATTTCAGCTGTGAAGGAAAATTTTCTCACTTATACACCTATCATGTTAGATTATTGATGCATTTCACTAGGGTGAGGATGATTAACATCTCCTATTTCATGTGCCGGAATATTAAAAAAATAACCACATTGGTGCAAAGGAAACCTCCTCATCAACAGTACAAAAGCATTTATCACTTTGCATTGATCAAGATTGTGGTTTTGCATCAGTTGAGCTTGCTGAATGTTTCATGGGATGATTTTATTTCACATGAGGTTTCCGCAAGTCCTCAAGTGACCCTATCAAATTTTAATGAGGCAGGAGGGCCTTCACATCAGCATGTGCATGAGACTCAAACCACTAGTGTGCCAGTATTCATCACTTATTAAAAGGGGACAAGGAGATTATTTGCAGCAGCCAAATGAGTACTATCTCCACCCGAGGTGGAAGGGGTCTCATTTCCTTCAACAAAAAAGTAGGTATAGGACAAAGGTAAACAACCAGTGCATGATGAAGGGCCTTCGGAAGGTCAAGAGAGATATTTCATTCTCATTCAGGATGAGGACATTGATTTGGGCTCCCAAAGCTCAAAACTCAAAGAGATCATCCAGGAACAAGAAGCTGACAAGCATGCCTTAACTCTTAACCTGGAAAGAGCTAAGTGGATTATAAACTACCTGGAGCAAAGGAACAAGAAGTTGGAGGACTGACAGATAATCATGGAGCTGCAAAACATAAGAGAAAACTGGCAAGCAGCCAAGAGGAGGAAAATTAAATTGACACCACTAGAGCAAGAGATTGAAACTGATCGTGAATCTTGGCTAGAAAGGGAAAACATGCACTTGGAGAAGCTACTGGATAAGGCCAACAAAGAGAAAAATATGTTGAGGCACATGGCCTATCACTATTTGGCAAGAAACAAGATTTGCAAAGCGAGAATAAGGAACTTAAAGGCCAAGTTGAGGAAAACTTTGACGAGGAAGAAATACCAAGATAGACACAAAATCTTGGCTGAGGCTTTCTTAACCCAACATAGTACTTGATGCAGGTCACTCAGCCTAAATTTCAAGAAATTTGGCACACTTTTTGTCAATTTTGAATTTTTGAAGGGAAAAACAGGATTTTCTGCCTAATGCGTAGCGCCACCCAGCGCTCGCTTTTGCTAGGGACCTCCGCTAGAGGAAAACTCTACATTTTAAGATTTCTCATGAAAAATTAGAATGCTCGGATATTACTAGAAATTTTTGTCAAGTTTTGAGCTTCCAAAAGGGTCGAAAACACCTCAAAAATGCCCTTCCTGTCCCTTTTCAGTCACACAGGAAGTAGTGTTGGGAGAACTCACTTTTGTAGGGGTAAATGGACACCAAATTTAGAAATTTTACTTGTTCTGGAAAGTAGAGAGACAAAAATTTCCAAAAAGTCCACTTGGCGAAAATTTGGTGCACGGGAAGGCCTCCAAAATCAGCTGCAAAATGTGCAGTGGTGCAGCGCACATGATGAAAAATTGCTATTTTTGCCAAAAAAACTCTGTTTTTCGCCTAGTTTTTCCTAGTATGACTTTTTTCTCTCTCATGGTCAAAATCATGATGTAAGTTGATGGAAATTGATGGAAATTGATGTAAAAATGTTTAAAATTCACTCATGGAGGTAGATACATCATGAAAATGTAGTTTTGAACTGAATGAATTAGTTTCCTAGATTTTAGAGGCAAGTTGTTCCACTACTTTTTTTTTAGTTCTTAGTTTAGATCTTGTTAGAACAGCTACTAAACTCATGAATTCAACCCCTAAAGCCTATCATGAGTTGTTTTTTGCCTATATCTAGTACTTTTTTAGTCATTTGTAAAGGTTGGATCTTGTGAAAGTTTTGAGCAGCATTGTACATTCATCTCTGCAGTTTGGCAAAGGAATAGACCAGGGTTTGCAACATTTTGTGGCATTCTTGTGGCAAGTTGATTTGGTATTGTTTTTTCTTTTGTAATTAAAGTTTACATGTGTTTATGTATGCCATTATCTCTCTCTTTTCAGCTGAACTAAATGAATCAAGGATAAAGGTAGAAAGCATTGATATTGCAGTGCTCTACCTAGGGTTTGTTTAGTTTTTTCATGTTTTCAACTGTTTGAAGAGGATTCCTGAGACTCGAATGCCCACTCCAACTCCTCACCAGTCTTAAGACTCTCCATTTCACTCAATTCAAAGTAAATAATTTTTCTACCTTGCCCCATAGAAACCTTTGCAAAACTGAGTCCATTCCCTAGACCCAAAACTTCCTTTCACTTTTGATCCAGCAAACCTACACAAAACTCAATCAAACTCCGCTGATCTTATACCTAGCCTAAAATTAGTCTTTACACCAGTCATCTCAAGCTTCATTTCCTATATTTTCCTGAGATTGACAAGGAGAGAGCCCTATCCCGACCTGGTAGGGCTAGCTACCAGGTTAAGTGTGGTTTGATGTTACCCTAGACTTGCCTTTCTCAGCCTGAGGTAGATTTAGGCCCTAACAAATGGGATTCTGAACATCAAACCGTGATGAAGGATGATTCCCTTCTATCCATGCCTCCTCTATTTTTCGATGACATCTTTGGTGATTCTACCATCCTTGATTTTGCGTGTGTATCTTCGTCTATGACTGCACCCATTTTTTATCATTCACAGAACACACTGGATTACAATCAATCATCTGACAACAGAGAGGGAAAATTATTCTTTGAAAATAAACTTGTTTTTTCATCTACATTTTCTGGAAACATAGAGGGTGAATGTTTCTGCTTCTCATATACCCTTATGTTTGATTCATCAGATCATGAGGATGCCAATGAAATCATTGATTTTTATTATTGTAGCTATCGCGATCTATTTAATCCCATATTCAATAATGATGATGATTCTATCACAATTGATTTTTCAAAGCCACCCGTTTATGATGATCTATTTATCAACAAAGTCGAAACGTCACTAACTGTCGAGGCACTTCAGCCTGAGCTAATGGTTATGTCAGGACATCGTTGTCTTGAGTTTGGTTTCACTTCTAATTAGAAAATTGTTGAAACACCCAAGGCTCCTCATCATTCATCTGTATTCATTGAAGATCAATCTCACACACAAAGTATGCTTCCTCCACTCGAACTACACAATCCCATCTCTCATGCAATTAAAGAATCTTACATAGCAAGCACACGTGCACGATGCAAGTTGTCTTTGTTTCTTTCATTTTCTTGCATGTCACAATCAAGAGTACGTGTATGCTTAACACCTGCATGTAGTGTCGCATAGCACCATGGTAAGTCCATGGATTTCATGTCATGCACTCGCATTCATGTTTGATATGTGGACACATTTAACTTGGAGTGTGTTTGTCTTGATTGTTATATCTTTCATGTTTTCTGGTTCACACAACTGTGTTTTTCGTGAACCATGCCTTCACCAAAATGGGTCAACCAATGTGCCGGTGGCTGCATTGGAAGTATCACTTCACGTGAGCAGACCCATACACCATTAGCTTAGGACTAGGAGTATTGTTTTCTTTTAGTTTGTTTTCTTCCATCCATGTTTTCTTCTTACTTTTTCTGTTTACGTGCTTTCTTGTTTGTTTGCTTACTCTCATTGCTTACGCATTTACTTTTTCTTTTGCTTTGTGTTTTTGTTTGTTTTCTTGTTTACGTTCATAGGTTAGTTTCACCTGAAACTATGTGTGACTCTTGACACAATTTGGGTAAAGTACAAGAGGACTTTTGCAGTTATCAATACTTGGTTATCTATCATCCCGCCTCTGTATGATGAACTTGTTGTTTTCAGTCCATGATACAACAATGGAAAATAAGTTATGTTCGAAGTGAAGCTTGGTGAAAACACAATGCTTGTGTGCTAACCAGTATCACCTCCTCTAGTCAGTTGTTTTGGGTTAATCCTTGTCAGCTCAATCAAGTAGAGTAAGGTGAGGGGGGAAACCTTAACAAACATGTTAGAGGTACATACAAACTACTTCTTTGAAGGGAAAACCTCTTCTTCTCTCAATAAGTTGAGATCCATCTTCTGCCCCTGAAATGAATAAGTTCTATGTACAATTAAAATGAAAATGAAAATATGAAAAATTTCGAAAAATGAGTAAGGCAAAAGAAGAGAGAATTCCTATGCAAAGAGGTGATGAAAGTAACTCTATCGGAGTACTAACTAGGCTCACTGGTAACAAAGTGATGCTTGTGTTCTTGTGTTACTTTGTTGGGGTACTATCTAGGCCTGCTGGTAGCGGAGCAACATGAGAGATGAAACTTAAACTCTCATGACCATAAGGCTTGTGCACCAATATACCCCTCATCCCCAATCGAAACAACTTTGTTGGCTTGGCTTGGAATGTGTGCCGACCGACCAAGGGATTGGTAAATGCTACATCTTATAATCAAGCAAGTGTGGAAACCAATATGAAAAAGAGATGAATGATACTTCCGGAGGTGTTAGACTTGTTTTTCATGAACAAGGTCCATGCAGAGAGTTGAAGATATACCATTGTGTTGCCTAGTGTTTTAGCGACTACAACCATCCTTGATAATTTTACCTTAGCTTCGTTGTGGAGCCTCCCCACCAACCATCCTTAGCAGCATGTCTTGCAGTGTCAAGTAAATGGGCTTCAATTGATTTTCAGTGGCTCACTAGCCTGTGCATCTCAGTTTGCATAACTCCCTTCAAAGGCTTCCATCCCAAACTTAGGTTATTTGTTGGCTGAGCAGCTCCCCTAGAAAATTGTGCAATTCTAGAGGGGAACCTACCTTCCCTCCTTTTGAAGGCTTGAAAAATAGAGACTCCAAAAGGGGGATAACCACCTGATCCGGGCCTTAGTGCAACTTCTTTTCTGTTTGGAATAGTGGCTCCGACTAGGGATGATGGGACCAATTTCCCAACCTATTTATGATGTTTGTGCTAACAGGATGATTTTTTTCTTTTTTGGGGTTTTATGGGGTGAATACTTATTCTAAATCTAATCTATCTTCTAAATTCTATCATAATCAAAGAAAACATCTAAGTTTAAAACTATCCTGGCAGTAATGTTTACATATGCGATCTAAAATGATTTCTAAAAGCGACAAATAATGAAGATCATCCAATCACAATAAGGAGAGAATCCATTTAAGAATGATTGTTTCATATAAAAAGTTAGCCAAAACAATATGAGAAATATATCACATAAAGAGCCATTCACATATTCAGCATAAAGAGTAAGTCATCACCATACAAAAGTGCAATAATGATAACTAAACATTTTAACTTTCATACATAAATAACTGAAAATGATTTATTGCTTAATACACAAGTAAAAAGAATTAGGAGATAAAATTACCATTTGCAATACGTCCTACTCATGAGCTACAGCAATATCGATCTATCTTTGAATCACTTAACATTAATTAAGAGTATAAAAGTGCAATTTCAGTAGCAGATGTTAAACTCAAATAGAACATAAATCTCGTTCCATTGATTTTATCAAAACCTCCTCAGTGGAGGGTAATATGCGTTCTGAAGAATGTTTTTGATAAAACTTTGGACCCTTCTCTAAATGCATGAGAGGGGTTTAAATACTAATCTATGAAATCTAAAAATAAATATTATAAAAATAGATGAGGAGGTTTAAACGACTTGCCTCATTTTAAGCAAAAATAACAAAAACAAAAATAAAATATATCTATGACTAATCCTGCATCTAATTCTTTAGATTGCAAATATCCAGCATTGGTTTTAAGAGTGTCAGTTGGTGGACTTCAGCTCTTAACTTTCTTGCAAATACAACATTTGTGAGAGCTGGCACTATCTTCTCAGCAGAAGTCATTAGACACTTCAGGGTCATCCATTGGCTATGTGGTTTCACTAGGTACTGCCAGTATGCTTCCCAATTCAATCTGTTTACCTATTTAATTGCCTTTGCCCTTTCTTCCAATGCTTGTTTCCATACTGCTTGAAGTTGTTGTGCTTTTGGATAAAAACTAGGGGTAGTTTCTGCTACCAAATTAGCCTTGGATTTTCATGTATGCATTCGATGACATTGTTCATTGCTACCGCTACATCCTCCATTGCTTGTTCTGCCTCCTTTAGCCGAGAATCCCAGTTCGCAAATAAAATCTCCTTGTGTGATTCATCAATTTTGGGCATGTTTGCTCTTTTCCCTTCTTCGTATTTCTATTAGTTTAAGAAGTTTGAGACTTTCTTAAAAATTGAATCATATTCAAGTTGTAATTATACTACTTGATTTGTTATACTATCGCTCATTTCACAGTGGTAATTCCACTGTGAAATCTTCTGGCATAATAGTTCTTTCTGTTGCAAGAGATGGGAATTGAGACCAAGTGCTTCTGTGATAAACTCTTCAATTTTGGGATCATCTTTATGTAGTTCTATTATATTTTGTAAATGTTTTTCTTTACTAGCCAAACTGCTTTGATGTGCCAATTGCATTTGCTGAAAGTCTTGTTGAAGTTTTATCAACTGTGTTTTGGCTTATTGGTTGATGTTGACTTTTTGTAACTATTGTTCCAAAAACAAAATCCTATATTCTTTTTCTTTAAGCAGTGAGTGTACCTCTGCTACCTTGTCAATAGTTGTTGAAGCGTATGCACCTGCGATCTGTGAGAGCTTAGTGAGATTTTCTGAGGGGTCTATAGATGGGTCTTTCCAAAGAAAATCCAGAGGTTCATCATCAGGAGTGAGCACAAAATCCAACTTTATTTTCTTTCTTTTCCTTCTAATGACATCTTTATGTTGAGGGCTGTAGAATACATCTAGAGGAGGAATTTCCTCTATTCTTAGTACAATCTCAAATGAGAGAGCAATGGGAATATGCTTTGTTTCCTGAGTGTTAATAACCCTTTCTATTATCATCTCTGTGGTCATATCTTTTGGATTTGTTGGTGGCTCTATGCTTTATTCTTCTGTGTTAAGTATCTTATTAAAATTTTCCTTCTCCTTCTAGATCAATTATGAGCGGCTCTGCTTGCTTTGTAAGCGGAGTAGAGGCTTCAGCGTGTTTTTCAATCGAAGTCTGCTGATCAGACTTTGCTATGGACTGGGTTGTGTATTTTACTAACTCCTCACTCTTACTGTGTTCATTCTTAGATTGATCGCCAGACTTTTTAGCTGGTTCTTTTTCAGAACTTGTTTTGGACTTATCTTTTGAATCTTCACTAATGCTTACGTTGGGGTAGGATTCCTTACTAGTTCGATGAGTAATTGGTCCAATGGGACCTTAGACAACCTCTGTTTTCTATAACTCTTAGAAGTTTGGAGATATTATTGGTCAAAAATAATTTGTGCCATATATTGAACTTCTTTAAAGGTGTCCTTCTGTAGAAAAACATCATCAAAGGGATCTTTTTCATGAGTAAAAACTCTTATTTTAACCATTGTGTTAAAATCACTTACAATACCAAAGGGATCATATTACCTTCCCAGGAACTTAGGTAGTTGTAAATATAATACATTATTAACTTCTTTGAAAGCATGACCTAAGTCATGCAATGCAAATGCTCCACATGTTATAGGAAATTGAGGCCAAATGGCCTTCTTGAAATCTTTCAGTATTTTGCTCATCCCCCCTCGTCGCATGTCTAATAGGCTATCTCCCTAGCCATTAGTTTTTCTAGGCTGTAAAAAGGTAGCACATGGGGTGAAGCAGTGCTACCAAACACTTTGATATACGTGAATAATTCTTCCCCAAACCATCTTGTTATGGGGGGAATATCTACTTTAGCTTCTTGTGAAAATCTTGTGGCATCTCTGTTGTAGATCTTTTTATGAATCGAGAGTATAACTCCATGACAATTTTTGAAGAAATGTAGCACAAAATTTGATTCCCACATGACTTTGTGATAAATTTGAATTGGAAGTGGATTTTGAATCGTCCACTTCCATCCCATAATAGGAAATTTGGAAACAAAACAAACAGTGTCGATAACATAGGTGCTCATAAAAAATGGATGGTAAAACCTTGAAGCAATGCTTCTTTTTCTTCTATATTCTAAAATTGCAGTGGCTAAATTATCTAACAAGATGTGGGCCTAATTCATTATTGTGGCATTGATAGCCGCATCCACTAGGGGTAACCATTCTGATGAGAATTTGTTGCTGTCTGATTTATCAAATAGTCTACATAACATAGTAGTGGCAAAGAGAACCAATGGCGTACATACTGTTTTTATATTTTTTGAGTCTCTCCACATTGTTTGACCACTACTTCGTGCATTTTGCCAAGTCTTCATTCTCCTTGGCGAATTTTTTGACAAAGTGTTTGTTGTAGATAGCCTGGGGTTTTGGTAAATGGTACATGAGGCTTAGGTTGTCTGGAGTAAATGATCCCATGAATTCTTGGCTTGTTGTCTTGAATTCTCTATTAGATATGTCCACATCATCTATAATCCACTTAACAATGTCAGTATAAGGGAGTATCTTTGGTCTTGCAGCAATGCGGTGTAGAAATGAGCATACAAATTCAGTTAGGGATGCATCAGAAGAGCCGTGTCCATCCAGTGTGACTGTTACTTCCATAATTCTTGGTTGTTCCTCCTCTAGTAACTGATACATATTTTCCCAAGTAGATGTCCCTGCATCCCGATTACAGGTAGTGTCTGTGAACAATGGGGTCATTTCTGACTTTTCAGCAATGGGTGCCTTTCCTTTCTTCACCATTTCTTTGTATGTTCTGCTCTGTGTGTTCTTCTTGATATTTGCAAGAAGAGAGAAAAATATTATAAAAAAGATAATGAACGCGGAAATAATCAATAAAAGGAAAAAAATAATTTGACGGAGGGTATTTAATTGTAAATCATATCAAAAGATATCAACTTATGTCAAATGGTCCTTTACACTGATCCTAATCGTTCTTTTAATAAATGTCCACTAATGAACCATTATGCTAAACTTTAATGTTCATAACTTCATATCGAAATTCGGGAAGTACTCTCCTAGAACCAGGGAAAATTTTAAGAACCCCCCCCTAAATTTACATGTATAATAAATGGGCGAATCTCCATGGTATATAGGAAAAATGGAAGGCGATTTTATCAATAATATGATATGTATATATAATTTTTTAGTGAATCTCTCACCAGGCATGGCGAATATTTTACTCAATTATGAAATCTTGTGTTTATTGAATACACAAATGAAATCATTGCATTTCTTTAAAATATCTTTTGAAATCAAAATTACCGAAATTACATATCGATAATCTAGTGGGTGTAAGATAAAATTCACCCGTGCCATTCACAGAAAGCATGAGAAAAAACCTAATACTATATATAAAACCAAGAAAAATTCAAATTCATCACTTCTAGGGACCTCATAACCACCCTACCAATACACAAGTATGTTCCTGTTTGGAATTAGAAAAATTACTCAAATTACAATCTGTTTACTCCACTTCTAGGGACCTTGTAACCACACTGCCAATACACAAGTATGTTCCGTTTGCAATTAGAAAAATTACCCAAATTACAATCTATTTACTCAGAATATGTTGGAAAGTTATAGAAGGATGACTAGTGCAATCAATCCATTCCTTTTAGCCCTGGATTTGTTTCAGTTTAAAACAGAAGTATACAAATATACTTGTCCAATGTCTATGCTTTAACCATTCACCTTAAGATGTTTTTACAATATAATTTCCTAAGTCTATTTAATATCTTCATTATCATAAAAACCAACCTATATCCATCTTAACTCCACATCTACCATTCTTAGGGGGATGAAATCTGTTTATCCCTCTGAGTACTTGGTAGACCCAGAATTAAGATGGATCTAAGATAGAATTTCCCCTTTCAATAGTCTA
>APFE031041836.1:0-19449 GCA_000404065.3 Pinus taeda
ACATTCCAAAACCGACCCTTAGAAGATGAAGCGCCAAATTGTGGGCCCCGTTTTGGGTAAATTGGTACATCAATTTCCCGGGGTCGTAACTTTGGCATACGATCTCCTTTTGACGCGTATGATAGCTCGTTAGAAATATCTATTCGAGCAATATCATTGTTGGAACGGGCAACATCGGTCCATTGCATGGACCCATGTTGCCCCTGGATTCCCCAAAAACGTCGTTTAGGGCCTCAAAACGGCTCCGGAAGTTCAGGACCCGAAAAATTGCTAAAAATAGTAAGTTGTGCTACAATTAAGGAAACTGAAAATGCTGAAAGAGACAATTGTGGGGGTCCAAATGGGATAGGTGGGTGGCCACCAACATCCACCTGGATCAGTATGACAACTAATCATAGACATGCTTTTAATGGGGGAAGGCTTGCTTCAATTAGGAGGATAGGATAGGGAGTACACCCTTTAATCTTGAGATTGAAGGGTATAAACTACTTTTGGGTCTATGATATTGTCCTCGGCGTGTCTCTAGAGATACTACAACCACAAATTTTACATCCATATAAAATAATAGGAGTGACGAGAGTCTCAAAGAGGAGTTTTTTTAATGAAATATCCAAATATTTGTTGGCTTACAATTGATTTCAATCCCATAATAAGCTTTATGTCATCCATTTATCTTTTTCTCAATGTTATAGTTCCAATTGATCTTCGGATGGATATCGATTTCAAGATATTTGTATGGAGGAATCCTTCAAGTTTGTTGTTGTTGATATGAAAGTATCATATTTGATATTTTAGCATTTAATTATCATGACTTTAGTTTTGTCAATATTAATAGTTATTCCCATCTTTGAGAAAAAATGTTCGATGGTTCTTAGTTAGTTTCCAAGATCGTAATGGCTCCTTGCCAAAAGAACATTATGACTATACCAATGAACATGGGGCTAGCACAACCTAGATATTTCAAACAATCATCTAATATATCAATGTATATGCCAAAAAGATTAAGGGACTCTAATATTGCATTTAGTTTCTTCTGGCCAACTCTCAATGGTCCTAAATTTGGAAATATCCTTCTCATATAGCCTTGTCACAACAACCCTCAACTTGAGAGGAAAAATTATCTCTTTCAACATCTTATATGATTTTGCAATAGGAACAATGTCAAAACCTTTTCTAAAGTCAATAAAACAACATAAAAGATCATTTTTTTTTATTATTGTGACATTCCTATGTAATGATCCTAAGGGTAACAAGGTGGTTAATGATATATCCTAAATTTTTCTTCGCCAATAGCTCTTTTACCATGGCTTTATATCCATAGGCTAATCTCCCTTTTCAAAATAATTCTGCATAGCTTGTATAAGATGTGGTTAATCATAATGGCATTATAATTATAGGGAATGTTTTTATCCCCATTTTTTAAGATAGGCATGATGGGCTTTGTGTCTAAGGATTATAGAAGCCTTTATTCATTGAAAAATTGAAGAACTTATGTATTTGAGGGATGAGGCTAAACCCTCCTATTTAAAAAATTTCAACTTGGTAGCCTTCAATATCATTTATTTTCCTATTAGAGAGTTGTTTAACCCCAAACTCAATGTATTTCAAAGAAAATATAGCATTCTCTGTAAGGGCATTCAAAATGTTTTCCATGTTGTTAAGGGATTCATAAAGGTTTTTGATGTAGGAATTCTAATTCTTTTAGGAAATTGAATTATTTTATTTAGTTTTATGAATTGGAACTTTCCTCCAAAACTTTCTAAGATCAAATGTATAAAGGTACAACAACTACTCTTGATTTATATTTATATAGTAATTTATCTTTCTTTTAATAATAAATTTGTACATATTTATCTTATCAAACTTTAATGATTCAATAGGAAAATCCCTAATTTATTTTCTCTAATTTATTTTCTATATCAAGGGTTAATAATTCTATTATTCATTTTATATGACACCTCAATAGAAAACATCTTAACGGAAGGAAATTGGGCTATAGTAAAATTATGATAGAGGCTTTTGAGTTATCTGTATAAGTTAAGATGTGTAAGTCCCTAGTTGAATCCTTTACAAAGAGATCAGTTTTGCTTTCTTTTAAGAGAAGGTACCTTTGATTCTCACAATTCTCTTGCATGTGGCTTTTTTGCATGGAACAATGTATAGTTAAGGTTAAAGTTTTATGATCAAATTCAAGCTCATGTAGGGTATTTTTTAAGGATTTAATTTTTCCCCATATATGGTATTATAGGCGACTATTCTAGATTGAAAATTCATACATGTAGAATGTAAACGAATATTCAATAAAAAAATGTAATTTACTATTAAAATTGGCATTTTTTAGTGAACATCATCTATTTAATCACATATATGTAAAAAATAGGCGAATTTTTATCCAAATTAGTGATTTTTTTTTCAAAAAGTGTCCAAAAGATAGCCCATTTGTGAACTTTCGCCCCTAAAATTTTCCCTAGGCTCATGGTCATTTAAGACATCAAAATTATTAATTTGGTTGGAAACATGGATATTGACATCACATAATCCACTACTCTACTGCCAAGCCCATGAATACATGTCATCCAATTGGATTTTGACCACTTGATTAAGCCACTATAAATTATAAGGTCTTGAGAACTACAGAGCTTGAATAAATCAGTATCAAATAAATTCTCAATCAGGTCTTCAATGTTCTTTTCTATCTACTAACTAAAACAAGGTGATCATATAGCCAAAGTTGACTATAATTGGAATCATTGTTTAGAAGAATAGCTTGGTTAGTTATGGTTTTAGCATTAAATTGTCCTAAGAAGAGAATATTACCTTCATTTCTTAGACTATGAATATCTTGTTCTAGGGTATTATAATGGCAATTTTTACCTATAATTTTTATTATAAAATTTAGATTTGATAGGTGTGAATGAAAAATTGCAATATAAATCCTCTTAGTTTTAATGTTAGATATTTCAATCCAAATGTATTAATTAAGAAGGTATACCTTATGAAGTTCAGTGTGGTGAGAAGCAATCTTTTTTATGTAATGGGATATTCCTTCAGTCCCTTTGCAAGAGGATGTTTTGTTCCTTGGTAACCACAAAATGGATGCATCTATGTGAAAGACTTTAGACTCATCATGTTCCCAAGTTTTGACTAAAAGAATATATCAATTTCACTTGAGATTTAACTTAACATAGGACCTTTATGCCATGAAAATCCATGACATTTCAAAATGATATAGAGAGTGTTACGAATTCATATTTATTACTCTCATTAGAAATATATTTCCTGATTATAATGATATCCTATGACAAATTCATGTTCAATACAACTTACCATGGCATAGATCTGTTAGACAACAAAGATATATTCATTATGAACTCGTGAGGTTCCCAAGATTCACTATTTTTCACTTAAAAAAAAATGTCAATTTCACTTGAGATTTAACTTAAAATAGGACCTTTACACCATGAAAAACCATGACATTTAAAAAACAATATCTCTCAATAGAAATATCTTTCTTATTTATAATGGTTTCCTATGACAAATTCATGTTCACCACAACTTGCCATAACATGAATCTCTTAGACAACAAAGGTATATTCATTATGAACTCAGGATGTCACAAGAAGGAATTGAACCTAATAGGGAGGATAACAACATTTCTCCCAACCACTTGAGCTACATCCAATTGATTAGTCTAGATAAATCTATCTTTATACTCAAATATCTTTACACCGAAGGTATCCCTTTTTTAAATTGGTCAGGCTAGGCATTGTCTACCTTCTGCATCTCCATTTGACATTCGTTTGTCTATTTTGACATGGGTCAACTTTAACTTAAGAAAAAAAAATTGTCTACCTTTTTCATCTCCATTTGATATTTGTACGTCTACTATTTTGACACGGGTCAACTTTAACTTAAGAAAAAAAAATTACACATCTTATTGTAAAATGGATCATTTTTCTAAATAAATGTGCTAAATAATAATGAAGAACTTATCATGGAGGAACTTATTATAATTGGAATAATCTCAAATCCCTAGGAAATTGGTGGATGGGGAGCCACGTGGCACAAATCTCAATATATTTAATTAATTTTTAATATTTAAATTAAAATTAAGTTGTTATTTATTTTTTTAATGTTTTGAAAAAAGAAAAATAATAATAATGATAATTTAATTTATATTAGGCTAAATTAAGTAGTAAATTGATATATGAAGATTTTTTTTTTTCATTTAAATTATATAATATATATATATATTATTATATATTATATATATATATATATATATTATGTTAAAATTCTTCTCCTTTATTTTACTTTGGTTAAATATGAAAGTTAAAATTTATAATTTCTCCATTCCACATACAAGGAAAATAAATAATTCAATAATGTGAAAATTTTCCAAGCTATAAATGCATGTCATATACTTAGTAGGTATCCAAATCAAGAATTTTAAGATAACTCCCGCACAAATTTGCTTTAGCTAATTATGATAACTTTCCACCTTAAATCATGTTCAACTGCAAATGGTATTGGGCATTTTTTTGTTTATGAATGGCCATATTTGACATAAAGACTTCTTAACTACGGTTAACTTACATGGTCACTCGTTATGGCAATACTTAAAGACTTCTTAACTACTCTTAACTTACATGGTCACTCGTTATTGTGGGACTAAAAACAATATATTACTTATTGCTTTTGGAATAATGACCATAATTTTTACTTTAAAAACAAATTATCTCCTCCTTCTTCTTAGCCCATGCTAATGGGTGGAGTGTCCATCTAAAATGTCAGACAAGATTAAATATCCTATACATAGTTCCATTCTGAAATTTTTTACTAATATGAATAACTATGAGAATCTTCATTCTATTAATTTACATATTTTAAAAATTATTTTTTTATTTTTTCCATATTTCATATTCAAAAAATTATTTGAAGATAATAAAATCATTTCCCCCCCTAATTTCTAGCATCTAATTCCTAACAGCTAATTC
The DNA here is from genome assembly GCA_000404065.3 of Pinus taeda. NCBI lineage: Eukaryota > Viridiplantae > Streptophyta > Pinopsida > Pinales > Pinaceae > Pinus > Pinus taeda. The sequence goes on from APFE031041836.1 coordinate 4,998, forward strand.
CTAACTAATTCATAATGGCTAATTGGGATGCATCTATGCTATTTAAATATTTAGAAAAATTGATTTTTCACTTTCGTTTTGAGAATAAACAAGATTAGATAGTTCCAAATATCAATCAAATATTTATAATATGAAAAACAATCTCATTATCAATATAAATCACAAAAACATCACAAAAAATTATTAAAATCTAACTGAACTTATTTTCACCATATTGAATTTGATTTTTTCATGTTAGTAGGAGAGATCATGCTTTCTCAAATAATAAAAAGTATGCACTGAAATGTTAAATGTTAAATAGACTCTTAATAAATATATGACTTACGTGTACACAAGGTTCGATAAATGGCAAATCCAAAGTAAAGATTCTATGCTATTTGTATTCGTCAAACATTTTAATTACAAGAGGCCATGTGATGTGAGTAGAAAATTTGGGTTCAAGTAATTTTTAGAAGGGTGATAATGTGATGGCTTTATGGTTAATTCCACGTAAATTAAATCACCATTTAACAGAAAGCTAGTAATTAACGTATTTGACTTACAAACTATGAATACATTAATAAGAGGGTGCAGCGTGCATTCTGCGTAAACAATCACGGCTGCAGTCTTATAACAGACATTAGACAAATCATGCCTACATTATTAAAGATTGCAGCTTGAGTGATCAGTCACGGCTGCACTCTTATAACAGACAATATAGAAATTACGAATACATTATTATAAATTGCCGCTTGCAGTCTGCGTGATTGGTCGCGGCTGCAGTCATATTCGGCCTTATTAATCGAATCAGAGCAACGATCTTATCTGCCTACTAGTAGGATACCATTACATTTGCTGTTTGATTATTAATTAAATGCAGAACAGACCTTTCGAATCTCGCCATTCGTGCCTGTCTTCACTCCAATGTTGCTCATCTTCACCATAGATGTTGTGAAAGCCAAGTTGAAGGTCGATACACCGAAAGTCCCTCCTGCGTAGTTTTGCACGAAAGGTTTGGTGGAATTGTCCCCCCAAAGCCTCTGATCTGATTCAAGGGCAGCGTTTCCTTCTCTCACGTTGCTGAAGAAAGTCGCATCGAATGTCGTGGAGCTTCCCTTGTCCAAATCAACTCTCTTCGATCCGTCACCACCCGAAGGGCACTGCGTTTGAAGATCGCTCAGGTATGCCGTATTGATTGTCGGATCTGCGTCCCCTGTCGATGTGAAGTTGTAAAGGCGGTAGCTGAAAAACTGGCAGTCGGTTTTTCCGATTGTATGCGCCCCTGAATGTAAAAATATAAAAACCACATAAGTTAATTATACCGGCAACATCAATGGTCACAGGTATGTAGTGAAAAGAGCATGCAGAGCTCTCACCAGCAAGGATGACAAGATCTTCAGTTGTGAGGCCTTTGTCTGCAAACTTCTGCTTCAGTACGGTAACGGAATCGGACGGTGTAGGCAAATTAGCGGCGTCGGATGAAGACGATACCAACCCGTCTCTCCTTCCTGTCGGGACAGACCAGCTCGGTCCATTCGTCTGTAATGCCAATAACATTAGCACTTTAATTGCCGTGGAAAGAAAGTTTAGACTTTAGAGTGTTGCTATGAATTGAGACATGCAGGTGGGAAAAGTGATGAATACCAGAACTACTGCATCGCGGACAGAAAGTGCGAGAATGTCAGCGCATGAAACAACTCCTGGACATGCAGCTTCTACTTTGGTCTTCACATCTTCGATAACATCGAATCCTCGCAACCCAAGATTTGTAAGCGCGTTTTTCTCTGCAGAGGGACCAGTAATCAATATGGATCCATCACAGCCCTGCAATTAAGACACTCCTACCTCATCATACACTCATCAAATCCATTTCTTTTAAATAAAGAAAATAAAAAATAAATCCATACGTTTATGAAGCAGTCGTGAAAGAAAAGCCTCAGCAGCCCTGGCGCAATGGTTTGGTCAGAAGCAAAATGTGATTGAATGGTGGATTTTACTAAATATTCAAGACTAGGACAAGTGTAGGAGTAAAATCCGACTCTAGTTCCCTGCGCTTCTCCAAAGACATGAGCAACGCTGGAGCAAACATAAATAAGCATAAATACCCTAAATGCAATTGCATTAATATTTGAACAGGTCTTCATGCTCTGCTTCATTCTCATGGAGTACAGGAATCTAGAATTATCAGGAATTCAGCAATGCAAGTGAAGGCAGTGACTACTAAAATTTGCAAATGAGCGTTTTATAGCCAAACTGCCATGGTGGAGCTTCCAAAGTCAACGAACACCCGACCAACCCTACCGCATTAACGAATTGACTGACCGAACTATAATCAAATTGTTGGATTCCACGGGGGATAATGGATTTTTCATTCGATCCGGACATCATTCAGGGAAATGTCGTTGTTGCAGAGTAATGACTTTGACTTCGTTTGCTAATCCATTCCACCGGTATTGCTTTATCAACTTGTAGCACGAGGTACTGTAAAAATAAGAGTTGGCCCCATAGAATTCTAGAATGCTGCTCCACTTATACCTGTGAACTGAAGACATTTTCAATAACTTTTAAACTATAAAATAGGAATGTGCTACATTGGCTTTACCAACCCTACTCGGATAAAGCAAATAGCAATTCCCTAGCTAGATTGATATTTGGGATTACCAGCTCCACCATAAAACAAATTTGTGAAATAAATGAGAAGAAATGTATGTGAAGTGATCTGACAAAATGGCGGAAGGTTATGTGACGAAAGTTTGCTCTAGACTTTAGAGCTTAAAAAAGTTGGTATAATAAAAACCAGACTTTAGAGATTAAAAATGTTGGTTTAATAAAAACCATATTTAGTAGTTTTTAAGTTTTTTTTTTTAATTTATTCGGTCTAATTTCTTTAAAATTTGAGTAAAATTTATTCAAATAACAAGTTTGATGGGTAATCTCTGCAAAATTAAAGTGTTATAGAAATTTTTGAAGATGTTGAATTTATATATACAATTAAAAAAATCGGTTAAATAATACAAATTAAAATTTCACCCAAAAAGAATTCCATAAATACCACCAAAAAAAATTTCCATAAATACCACCCAAAAAATCACGTTACAAACAACTCCTAATAAAAACACAAGCTGGATATCCAAATACTTAATAGTTTCAATATAGTAGGGGAGTATTCAACGATCGAAAACTCCTAATAAAAACACAAGCTGGAAGTCCAAATACTTAATAGTTTCAATATAGTAGAGGAGTATTCAACGAACGACTTACCTCGTCCGATAGTACCGCATTTATCGCGCCGCATTTATCTCAATGGGCGACAATATACACATCACTAGCATCAGAATTCACGTCACTCATACGTCATGTTTTGAGCAAGCCGCAATTAAGATCTAAGTATCACGACGAGACCGGACTCCCATTCCCTGCAACCGTGAAGGGGACGTTATGTCACTCTTATCGGTTTGGAGCTCCGAAGAAACAAAATACGACATTCATTATATGGTTTGCATTTCACGGTGGTAACACCGTTTTGAGGTTTGAATAGTTTGTCTCTCTTGCATCACCTTTCTTTGCCTTTTTTTAAGTGCATGAGGTATATATATGCCTTTTCAGTATTATGGTTAAAAAATAAATGTATGATTGTCATGGATGCATTATCTGCTCTATGATCAGGGCACTCTTAGTGGTTTTTAAGACTTTCATGATTGCATGTTGCACATCCCCGTTGTCTTTCCGTTTTGTGTTTGATTGAAGCTGTGTTATGTGATTTTGTATATGCTCACCTATTTCCTTTTTGTAGTCATTTATTAATGTGGTTGTTTTAATCTGTTATATTAGTGTTATGGGTCGTTTTATTTTCGTGCCTAGTTATTAGTGTCACGGACTTTTCTATCTTTGTGTTGGTCTTTACAACTTTGAATTTCGATCTTTGCACATGTATTTCATTGTGGTTCTTTTACACCGTCTACAAACCACCTTGTGTGAGACCACTTGTGTGAAGGTTTTCTTTATGAATCATATGAAGCTAGCCTTCGTTTTTAGTAACGTGTTTTGTTGTAAATAGCTATAATTCAAAACTTACCAATATCATTACCATGAGATGTCCATGTGGTTTAGCGTTTTTCCCTTTGGAGTTAGAGTTTTTCTTTTTATGGGCAAGATGTTTTAATTGGAACGAAAAGAAATATTTAAAAAATTATAATATTAATATTATGTTTTTTCAATACTTTCTTTAACAATGGTTTTTTTATGTTAAGGTTTTATGCTAATTCGAAGAACTTTTATTAGAGCTAGTTTCCAGTGAAGAACTTGTTCTAGTGAAGAATTTCCCTTGCTTTGAGAAATTGATAGATTTATTATCTATCGATGGATGCTCTTCAATGTAGTGTCCATGATCTAGCACATTATAGATCTATCAATGCACATAAGCTTGAGCTTAGTTTCCAAGTACTCTTCCACCTTCAAGGTGCTCAATAGAGGTGAAAATTTATATGGTAGAAGCAACACCACATTAAATAGAGAGTAGATCGAGAAGTCATGGAATATTCAATTCAAATGAATTTTCTCCCATGGCCGTGGTGATGGTGTAAGGCATGTATCTGAGTGGTTTAAGTTTCCAAAGGGGACCCATGGGTCACTCTTTTTAAAAGTGTAACCATACCTTCTCACCAACCTAAAACTTATGTGGAACTTGATGTTGATTGTGCCACTATTTGTATTTGGCATTAGGTTTTAATGAAATATAGTGAACTCATTATTGCATTCATTATATCTATTCAAAAAATTTGTTTCATTGCTTACCTCATATTGTGTATGAGGAGACTCTTCACATTTTGATGCAAAGGGAATAAGTTCTTCAATTGGGTCAAGTGGTTAGAACCCTAGGGAAAAGGGAAAAGGTTATTGTAATTTTCTATGTCACCCCAATGGACTTTCCGAGATGAATGGTAACCCGACCTCCATGGTCTCATTATGAAGATGGGGTTATAAAATTTCCTTTGGATAACACCATCGCATCCAACTCATCGAGAGGTTTCTGGTGTTATAAATATTATTTGAATCTGACCCTTGGATTCAAAAGTATGCCCCTTAAAAGATTACCCAATTAACTCTTTCTACATCATTAAGAGTCGTCACGTGGCACCCACATGAGACCCGCATGGCCTTGCCACGTCAACCATGACACCCACATGGCACTTATACAGCTTATTGGCACATCCAAAGTGCTTACCACATCAACTTTTATTCATGAGTCCCACTTGGCGTCACTTCTCATGCAAATCATGAATTTCCTTTATATCCTACCGCAGGGGATATCTGAGTGTGCATGTAGTTTGCACTTGGAAAACCTCCCATACCCTTGAATATCGAGTCACTACCATTCCACAACATTTATCTAGGCTTGGAAAACATATGAGACCTCGCAACAACAACTCCTTGTGGAGCCCGCTCTCAATATCATATGAGACCTAGCTCGAAGTTGTGAACATCTCGATGAGCCCCACCCTAGATATAACCCTTTCACATGACATATATCAATATTTTCACAACTAATGCTTCCATGAAATGTAAAAGTCTCAGATGTTTGGATTCTCAGATACATCCAATGGACATAAAGTGCATCTGACCTTGCGCCTATGCCAAGTTGTTGCTAAATCACCCCACTTTAGATTCTATTAGAAATATATCACATCCACATATCTAGATCAAGACTCCTCCACAAATGCAAATGGAAATTGGCCCGGATGTCTAAACGTGTGTATATATTTGTTGAGCCCTAAGTGTGTCCAGCGCAAATATAAATCATGTTGAAGGCTCATTTGACCCCAAATACATGTCTGGATCTTTGTGATATGTGAAATTAGAAATTTTAAAGAATTTCGAGGGACTTAGTCTAGACACCCATTGATACACAATGTTATTCAGAACACTGATGTCTACAAGAATGAAACCTTCACTCCAACTCCAATATTTATGACATTGATTCAAGCTAAAAATATAATAACACTTGGCTAAACCATAGCTAGTAGTGCTCTATAAATTTAACACAACAACACCATAACAACCCCCCAATGGGTCCCAATCATAGATTATCATATTTATTGATACTATAGAAATTCCTTGTAGATTCAAACTGCTTATGTAATTTGCTAAAAAGAATACTTGAATTTACTCTACTCATTAGCGGAAAAAATTAACCAATCAAGAAATCACTAAACATACAAAAGAAAGAATTTAATCAACACATTACATAATGATTTCCCAAGGAAAGCCACGAGTAAAAACCCTTGCTATCTGTATATTTCATTAGTCAGAACATATGAGAATATTACAATGCTTTGCTCGAGCCCGAGTAACCTCTACACTATCTCTATCTATTCACAGCTTCCTAGACAAGCCTTGGCCAATACTTAACCAATTTTTTGCTTACCCAAGTCCCTATTTCCTTGCATTGTTTCCTTGGGAATTAACCCCTATTAATTAGGGAAATTCCTCAATTGGAATTTCACAATACATCATAGGCCTTCCTCTAACTGCATGCACCACCTGTATAATTTGGATGATTATACAACTGATAGTACACTGCCCTTGAACTCCAATCTCAACTAGGTAACTCTCAGATCTAACATGCATGGGTTATTTATGGTTGAATTATCAGTTAACTGGTTGAACACATGAAGCAACACCCCACTATAAGACCTCCTACTAGTTCCTCCATCAATTCAAACTACTTTAACTAACTTTAACTTAGTTAGGCTGAATTAATTAATTACAACTTAAAATAAACTCAACCATGACTCAAGTTACACCCTCAACTAGAATTAATTGAACCAACTAAGTCAAATTAACTTAGTTAACTCATACAAGTTGTCTTTTGATGTGGAATTATCATTTTTTCTCCTAATTTAATTGAAGGGAAAATTAAATCGGGATTTTCTTTTTGCATTTTCAACACTCCCTCTGAACAAGAAAGGGACTCTCAGATACCCCAATCCTTCCTCTATGGAACTTGAGTTTTCATCTTGACATTTCCTTAGTCAATATGATTTCATCATGTTCCTCTATAGGAATGTACTCCAGCAACATGATTCTCCTCTACACACAATCTTTGAGATGGTGATATCGGATGTCGACATCCTTGGATTGATCATGAAAAACTAGATTCTTAGAGAGTTTGATACAACTTTGATTGTCACAGTAAATCACTGTAGGATCCATATGTTGACCAAATAACCCAACAAGAATCATCCTCGTCCAGATTTCCTCATAAGATGCTTGACTAGGATCCATGTACTCTGCTTCTGCTAAACTGAGTGCAACTAATCTCTGCTTCATGTTTTACCAAGAAATTATTGTCGACGCAATACTGAAGATTCCCCCTCATGTGCTCTTCCTTTATGATTGACACCTTTCCCAATCTGCATCTGTGAAGCCATGAAGTTTCACTCCCTTTGTTTGCATGTACCAAGGACCAAACTGAGTGGTGCCTCTGAGGTATCTCAACATATGTTTAACTCCTTTCCAGTAGAGTTTGGTTGGCTAAACCATTTCTTGACTAAGTTGGTTAATTGCAAAACACATGTATGGTCATGTGCTCACCACAGGGACTTCACTCAATGAACCTCTGACCTATCATGTGCATTTGTGGCATATTAAACAATACCCTTATTTGACTACATATTGGAAAATAGCCCTAAAAATAACATTATTTAACCCCCTACCAATACAAACCCAATACACCTTCCCAATTTAAAAAACCCCTACTTACACTAGATATTATAGGTATCCATTTTTTTATTTACATTTTCTATACCTCTTTATATATTTTCATTAACTTTGAGGTTTGGTTTTTATACCTGCCAATATAAAAACCCTTTACCCCTTATACATCCCCCAATGTATTGTGCCATTTTCTCCTCAATATATATCCCCCAATATGAACCCACGTGGTATGGTATTGCTTACTCAGTGAAGCCCCTATGGTGGTCACCAAGTACATAAGTGCACCCACAAGTTTCCTGTAAATAGTAGCCTCTACCACTTCACTTGAAGCAGCATCTTCCTTACTCCAATTCCTTAGTAGAGGAGTCTCCATGGGTTTTCTTCTCTCCATGTGGAACTTCTTCAGAATATCATTGGCATACTTGCCCTGAGAGACAAGCAATTCCTCATTTCCTTTCCATACTTCCATACTAAGGAAATAATGCATGAGCCCCAGCTCCTTCATCTTGATTTCTCTTACAAGATCCTCTTTGCAAGATTTGACCAGTTTCTCATCGCCTGTTAGAATTAAATCATCGACATATAATAATATAATCCATAATTTACCTTCAACCACAATATGGTAAAGGTTTTCATCTGCTTCACTTTTGGTGAATCCAAACCTAGTGAAATGGTTGTCGATCTTGGTGTACCCAGTACGAGGTGCTTGTTTCAATCCATACAACTCTCTCTTGAGTCTTCACACATGCAACTCTCTAGGTTGATGGTATCAAAACCTTCTGGTTGCTCAATGTACACCTCTTCTTCAATCACTTCGTTGAGGAAATTTTTCTTCACATCCATTTGATGTATCTTCCATCCCATCTGCGTTGAAACTGCTAGAATAGATCTCATTGAAGAGTACCTTTCTACTATAGAAAAGTTATCCTTGTAATCAATTCCCTCCAGCTGAGAGAACCATTTGGCCACAATCTAGCCTTGTGTTTCTCAACGCTCCCATCTGTTGATTTGCAGTAGCATCAGATGTGCTCTAGCCACAAAAATTGGTGGAGAGGCTAAAGCACATGAGATCTCCAAGAACCAAAAATGGTTTGGGCAGAATCTAACCAGTTTGGAAGATATTAAAATAATGAATATTTTTAATGGAGTCCCTAATTCTAAACTTAGGGAAAATAAAATATTGATGTGAATTAATATAAAACTAAGTTAGAATGGTCCAAAATTCATGGATCAAGCTAGATCTAATCTTAGTCATTGATTATAGACTTAATCTTAATCGTTGATGGAACAACGAGAAAAGTATAAAGAGAGGCTTGAGGGTCAGTTGTAGAACACACTGAGGGAGACCAGTCAATTCGATTTCTAGAGCGGGGTTAGCTGAGAAATTCGAACTAGTGGTATGGAGAGTAGCAGGAGGTAGCTAGTACAGAGCAGAGAGTTAGGATAAGTAATAGAAGACTAGCGCAGAGGCCAGAGAGGTAGACGAAGGGCCTTTCAGGAAGACGCTGAGGTAGCTGGAGACTACGCGGTCACTAGAGGGCCTGCATGGGTGACGCGGAGAGGTATAGTTCTGACGTAGAGTGTTTAGGAGCTATGGAAATGTTATTCAGGCTGACGCTGGGATTGGAGGAAGTGCTGGAGAATTTTTCTCTCTATTGGGTAAGCTAGTTTGGCACCCATTTATACTGAAGAATTGCTGAATAATAAAATCCTCCCTTGCTGCACCAGTTTTCCCATATTGGGTTTTTCCAGGGACTGTTGTCGAAAATATATGTGTCGATGTGTTGATTCTTATGCATGTGTTTATTTCTATATTATGGTGAAATATCTGCAGTAGAATTTATTTTAATGTTTATTGAAGGAATTTCATAAATAGCTTATTGAAAATAAGTAGGAAAATTAAATCTGATGTTGCAGTGGAATTTTCACATGGTACCAGAGCAAGTAATCAGAGACAGGAAGGGAAAATTAGTTATGGGTCGAGACCATGATGCAAAGGCATCCACGTAAGGGGACTCACACAGATTTTTAGAAAATTGCACAAGATATTTTGATTTCTTCATGTTGGCTTCGAGGATGGAAGAAGAAGTGGCTTGTATGACTAGTTCTACATCATCAGAAGTATGGTATATAGACAGTGGAATCTCTTGGAATATGATGGGAATCATGGAATGTTTCTCAGAGTATCGAGAAGAGAAGATGAAATTTCAAATCACCATGGGGAACAAGGCAAAGTGTACTCTAGTAGGGAAGAGTACCATAGTTTTTCAAATAGAACCGGGAGAACGGTTTCGCGCTACAAATGTGCTGCATGTACCAGGATTGGGGATGAACTTACTTTCCGTATCGCAAATTCAGGGCAAGGGCTATGATGTCTAATTCATCAAGGAGAAGGTATACGTCAAACACCTGAGCTGGAAAAAGAAAGTGCAGATCGAGATCAAAAGTAACAGGATGTACAGATTACAACTAGAATCCCCAATGGCACTAATAAGCAGTCATGGAGATAAGGACTTGAACAAAATATGGCATATAAGAATGGGACATTTGCACCATGGAGCTCTGAGAATTCTCAGGAGCACTATAATAAGAGTTTTGAATCTTAGTACAGAACGAGATGATGTATGCAGAGTATGTGCTCTAGGAAATTATTCCAAGGCAGCATTTCCTAGGAGTAAACACAAGGCCAAGAGTGTACTAGGATTGATACACTCAGATATTTGTGGACCTATGTCCACCAAAGCTCTTAGTGGTGTCGAGTACTTCCTTACCTTCATTGATGACCACTCAAGGAAAACTTGGATTTATTTTCTGAAAACCAAGGACGAGGTTTTCTGTTCATTCAAAGAGTTAAAGGCTCTGGTGGAGAATCTAACTAGGAAGAAAATAAAAGTTTTACACTCAGATAATGGAGGAGAGTATGTAGATAAGGACTTCATTGATTTTTGTGCTAAGGAGGGCATCAGAAGAGAGTGGACAGCTCCCTACAATTCAGAGTAGAATGGAGTAGCAGAAAGGAAGAACATGACTATTGTAGAAGTAGCTAGGTCCATGATGTATGATCAGGATATGCCAAAATTCTTGTGGGCAGAAGCATGCAACACAACAGTCTATGTTCAGAACAAGACTCCTCATCGGGCATTGGGAAAGATTACTCCAGAGAAAGTTTTCACATGGAAGATGCCTGAAGTCAGTCATTTCAGGATATTTGGGAGTTTAGCATATTGTCGCATACCCAAAGAAAATAGTAAAAAATTGGATCAAACTACGAAAAATGGATATCTAGTGGGATATAGCGAGAACACTAAGGCATACAAAATCTATCTTCTAGGGAGCAGGAAGGTAGTGGTTGGACGAGATGTAAAGTTCATGGAGGACAGGGCTTTCAGAAAATCTCTTGAGATGCCTTCTGAGGAGCAATCAAAAGAAGAGTTGTTGGTTAAAAGTCTTTAACCAACAGACGTAAATAATTCTTCGTGGAATCAGGAAGATTCATTGGATGAGGAGGAGCTAACAGAGGTGCCTACTCACAAAGGAAGAACTAGCAAGGAACTTCGTCCGATTCTACAAGATGAAGAGGACTTCATCGGTGTGCTAAGAAACAGTAAGAGGGAGTGAAAATAGACAGATAGATATCAAGCATTAGTAGCGCAGGATGGGGAGCCTGCTAGTTTCTAGGAGGCAGCTCAACATTAGGTTTGGCTGGATGCAATGGTAGAGGAGTAGAACTCCATAATGGTGAATGATGTCTGGGAGGTAGTGCCAAGGCCTCAAGACAAATCAATGGTAGGTTTGAGATGGATCTATAAGATCAAATATGTTGCAGACGACAGTGTCTAGAAATACAAGGCCAAGTTTGTGGCTAAGGGGTATGCCCAAAAGGAAGGAATTGACTACGAGGATACATTCGCCCCAGTAGCCAAGTATACATCTATTAGGACTACGATATCTCTTGCGGCTCAAATGGGGTGGGAGATTCATCAGATGGATGTCAAAATGACTTTGAAAGGGGTAATAGAAGAAGAGGTACACATTGAACAACCAGAGGGCTTTGAGACACATGAGAAAAAGTCTCATGTATGCAGGTTGAAGAAAGCATTGTATTGGTTGAAACAGGTACCTAAAGCATGGTATGGTCGAATTGATGGCTACTTGCAGAAGATGGGATTTGTCAAGAGTGACGCAGATCCGAAACTCTACTATCTAGTTATAGAGAATGAGTCGCTAATCTTAGTATTGTATGTGGATGATCTATTTATGACAAGATCATCGAGGCTCATTGGGGACTACAAGAAGAATCTAGCTATAGAATTCGATATGAAGGATTTGGGGCTAATGCATTACTTCCTAGGGTTGGAAGTTTGGTAGTAGAAGGGAGAGATCTTCCTTGGGCAACAAAGGTATGCTACAAAAATATTGAAAATTTTTAGGATAGAGGACTGTAGACCCATGGCTACTCCAATGATCACCAAATGGAAGAAGATTGATGCATCAGAAGACAAGGATGTTGATCCCACCCCATACATGCAGCTCATAGGGTCCTTGATGTATCTGGTCAAAACCAGGCCAAACATTTTCTATGTTGTCAACACCCTCAGTCAGTTCATGGTGGAACCGAAGAGGGCGCACTAGGCAGTATCCATACACGTTCTTAGGTATTTACAGGGAACAGTCAATTGTGGACTCTTATACACCAGGGGTAAGGATATCATATTGAGTGGATTTACTGATGCAGATTGAGTAGGAAGTTCAGTCGATCGGAAAAGTACCTATGGGTATTGTTTCAACATTGGATCAAGAATGACTTCTTGGTGCAGCAGGAAACAGAAGTTCATGGATTTGAGCTCATCTGAGGCAGAATATATGGCGGCAAGCATAGCTTTGTGTGAGGCCATATGGCTTAGAAAATAGCTTGTGAACCTATTCAGAAGGAAAATGGAGGTGACCAATATCATGTGCAATAATTAGAGCTGCATCAAGCTCTCTAAGAATCCAGTGTTTCATGATCAGTCAAAGCATATTGATATATGGTGTCACTTTGTTAGAGACTGTGTGCAACGAGGAGTTGTGTAGTTGAGCTACAATCCTATAGGAGAATAGGTTGTGGACATCCTCACCAAGGCTCTTGGAAGGAAAAGGTTTGATTACTTTAGGGAAATGATGGGGATGATAAAGAACCCATTTCAGTAGAAGAAATGGGGATAGTAGCACGGATGCAGAGCAAGTTGCAGTGCGGATGCAGTGTTGGGAGAAAAGGACCAGAAACAACACGGATGCAGAGGGAGTTGTCATACAGATGCATCAGTCGCAGTAGCAGAGCCATGGGCAGTAGTACATGATGCAGTAGTGCAGAGGATGTTGGGTAGGAGGCTTAGCATCAACACAAGGGTTGATGCCAGATGATCAGGGTGATACTCAGTGAGGAGTATTACTAGAGCACAGTCCTCGCTAAGAGGGAGTGTTGATTTGGGGTAGCATCAGATGTGCTCTAGCCATGAAACTTGGTGGAGAAGCTAAAACACATGATATCTCTAAGACCCAGAAATGGTTTGGGCAGAATATAACTAGTTTGGAAGATATTAAAATAATTAGTATTTTTAATGGAGTCCCTAAGTCTAAACTTAGAGAAAATAAAATATTAATATGAATTAATATAAAATTAAGTTAGAATGGTCCAAAAGACATGGATCAAGTCAGATCTAATCTTAGCCGTTGATTAGGGACTTAATCTTGCCATTGATTAAGGACTTAATCTCAGCCATTGATGGACAAATGAGAAAAGTATAAAGAGAGGCTTGAGGGTCAGTTGGAGAACACACTGAGGGAGACTAGTCAGTTTGATTTCTGGAGTGGGGATAGCTGAGAAATTCAAACTAGTTGTCTATAGAGTAGCAAGAGGTAGCTAGTATGGAGTAGAGATTTAGGATCAACAATAGAAGACCAACGCAAAGATAGGAGAGGCAGACACAGGGCCTTTCAGGTAGATGCTGAGGTAGATGGAGACTACGCAATCACTAAAGGGCCTGCATGGGTGACGTAGAGAGGCCCAGGGATGACACAGAGTGTTTGGGAGCTATGTAGAGGTTAGCTAGGCTAATGTTGGGACTAGGAGAATTGTTGGAGAATTTTTCTCTGTGTTGGGTAAGCCAGTTTGGCACCCTGTTGTACGAACGAATTGATGAATAATAAAATCCTCCCTTGCTGCACTAGTTTTCTCACATTGGGCTTTTTAGGGACTGTTGTCCAAAATATCTATGTTGATGTGTTGATTCTTGTGCATGTGTTTGTTTCTATATTATGGTGTGATATTTGCAACAGAATTTATTTTAATGTTTATTGAAGGAATTTCATAAATAACTTATTGAAAATAAGTAGGCAAAGTAAATTAGATGTTGCAATAGAATTTTCACACCATTTGTTTCTTTCTTCACCTTGTAGATACCTGGAACCTACCACTGACTTGTCCTCTAGCCTTGGGAAAACTTCCCAAGCATTGTTCCTAATAATGGAGTGATACTCCTCTACCATGGCATCAACCCACACTAGTTGTTGCACTTCTTCTTCAAGTGAGGATGGGTCAGTCTCTACACTCTCGCTCATCAGAGCCATGTATCCAGTTTATTGATCTGGTTACCTCCTCTTCATACGCTATGATGTGGGTGCTCCCACATTCTCTCTAGCATCATGCATCAATTTTTCAAATTCTATGGTGTGCTTCCTTCCATCTCTGGATGTCTCTGCTTGAGTGGATGGTTCC
>APFE031041837.1:0-14974 GCA_000404065.3 Pinus taeda
CCTCATGAGTTCTAAACGCTGTTTTTGGAATGTCTTCAGTCTTCATTCTGATTTGATGATATCCTGAACGAAGATCCAACTTGGTGAAGTAAATTGATCCATACAATTCATCTAGTAATTCATCAATGACAGGAATCGGAAACTTATCTTTAATAGTGAGCTTGTTGAGCTCCCTATAATCTGGACACATGTGCCATGATCTATCCTTCTTGTGCACCAATACCAGTGGAGTACAGAAAGAACTTTGACTATGTTGAATTATACCAGCCTCTAGCATTTCTACAACCATACGTTCAATTTCACTCTTTTGGGCATAGGGATATTTGTACGACCTGATGTTTGGAGGAACACTTCCTGCAATCAATTGAATAGTGTGATCATGATCATGAATATGTGGGAGACCTTTGGGACTCTCAAATACCTTGGAATGATTGTCCAAGACATTTTGGAGATCTGGAGAAATAGATGATTTCGTTGTGGAAACATCTAGTGAACATAATTGTGCAATTACACCTCGTTGTTCCTTGTTTAGAAGCTTTGTCATACCGTTAGAGCTTATTATCTTTCCCGGTTTCCCTGAAATACCCCTTAATTCAACTTCCTTTCCTTTCGCAAAAAAAATCATGAAAATCTCTTGAAAATTAAAAACTATTGTACACAAGGATTGTAGCCATTGGACTCCTAATACAACATCAACACCACCCATTGGAATGGAAAGCATTGGGCTATTCAATACATATTTTGTCAGGGATAGCTTGATATTATGGCACTTTCCAGAGCAATTTATGGTTCCTCCACTTTCAACCATCACTTGACACTCTGGTGCTAGATATAAGAAGCAAAGCAATTCTTTGGCTATCTTACAGTGAATAAAATTGTGTGTAGTTCTGAATCAATCAACACTATTACCTTTTCCTTCTTGATATGTCTTTATATCTTGATAGCTTGAGGAGTGGTAATTCCAGCCAATGCATTATAATATATGGCTGGATTCATTTCTTCTTTATCTAGGGTTTGTTCCTGGAGTATATCCTCTTCTTTTGAAATTTCTTGTTCCTTTTCTTCCTCCTCTTCACAATCTATGTAGAATAATTTCTTCTCAGCACACTTATGACCTTTAGTGAATTTTCTATCACAACTGTAACACAGCCCGTTTGCTCTTTTTTCTTCCAATTGTTGAGGTATGAACCTTGTAGGTTGTAGAAGGCTAGGGGCAACAACACTTCCATCTTTATAGTTATGAGTGGTAGGCTTCCTAGTTGCCATAATTTTGCTTTCCATTTTTCTTGCTAACCTGAATGCCTTCTCCAATGAATTAGGTTCCCAAAGGTGACCCTCGTGTTGGATATTATTCTTCAAAGTCCCTATGAACACATCAATCCTATGCTCCTCTGGAATATCTTTTACCCTTAAGTTCAATTTTTGGAAGTCCTCAATGTGCTCCATCATTGAACCCTTTTGTTTTAGATTTATCAATTGGCTAAAAAAAGTGTTGCTTTTTGTATCCTCATAATGAACTGTGATTTATTCTGTAAAAATTACCCAAGTGACAATTTGTTTACCAGAGCAAAGCCATCGATACCATATAAAATGATTTGATTCCAAATATAAAGTTGCAATACATACCTTTTGTGTGTTTTGCACATTATGAGATTGAAAAATTGCTCCATCTGTAGTATCCATGTTCGAGGATCCTTGCCATCAAACTTCCTCATATTGATTTTTGGAACATGGTGGGTCTTCAATCCAACATTAGAGTCTATGAAATCATGATTAACATTTCCTTTGTTCTCATCATGAGTTTCCTTTACTACGCTTTCACCATTAGTGACCATTTCTTGTAGCAAGTTATTCAAATTTATCTTCAATTCTTCCATCTTATCATCCATGCCATTCATCTTAGCTTCCATGCCATCCATATTAGCTTCCATCTTAACTTGCATTCCATTCATATTAGCTTCCATGCCATTCATCTTGGCTTCATTTACCTTTAGTGAGAATGAAATTTGTTGTACTTGGTCTTGTAATTTTGAAATATCATGTTGCATTTTTTCCTCTTCTTCACGAGTCATGCTAGAGCTTTCAGGTTGCTTACTAGGTGTTTTCATTTTCTTTCTTTGGGGCATCAATTACCGATAATAATGCTTCACTATGCCCTTCAAATTCCTTCAAACTAATTTTTCAAACCAAGCTTATGCAAAAATTTTAAAAAATCTACACCCCTTTCTTCACTTCGTAGGAGCTCGATATTACATCTGATGTATCTCTGTAATGTCGGATCTTCCAATTCTAAAATTTCATCCTATAGTAGCCCTCTACATCCTCTTTCCAATGCCACTAGTCTGATCGAATTTAGATTCTCCAAGAAAGAGTTATGCACAATCTCCGAAGATGACCTGATTATATACATTTTTAGAAGAGCGAACTTGTATGAAGTGCCACGTGTCACTGTTTTGACCTTAGGATCTGAAAAATATACACAAGAAACTACAGTCCATCCTATTTCTGTAACTTCTGATGAAATTTCAATCTGATGCTCAAAACAAAATTTATTACTATTTTCCGCAAGTCACCTGTTTGTAATGTAATTCGGGAGTTTGCAAAAAGGCAAACTTCCTCAGATAATATCTCCGCAAATATAGTGCGAAAAGCTCTGAAATTTTGACTTGAGGTTTAGAACGATTTCAACCCAAATTGGTTTTTTTTTTAGCATCTGAAACATCACAGAAAAAAGCTATAGCGAAAATGCCACAATGACCTGTTTGGAACAACGAAAACATAGAATCCAAAGTTTTGATACCAAATGTTATGAAACGAGCTCACAAAAAGATAGAAAAGATAGATCAACGCCTTATAATTCAGCCTCTTCGAGGGGGAAACCTCCTTTACATTACACAAATGAACATTTTTTGGATGATTCAAATGACAAAACCTTCTTTCTATATATAGGAGTCTAAGGGGTCACAATATAACCAAGCCAACCTAATAATAATATAAAGGTACAAAAATAACAATAGAGGGATTCTATGGGGCACAATAATAACAAAATGGGGACAATAGGGGCACAACAATATTAATAAGGGATACAACGACAATAGTAATGGGAGAATCACTAGTATTATAGGGACCTAACATCTATAGTCGATGCAAAACCTAAGTGTGCCATCATTCTTCTTCATAGATAGAACTGGTGATCCCCATGGGGACACACTTAGCCTTACGTAGTCCTTGTCCAACATCTCTTTGAGTTGTAGCTTCAATTCAAATAATTATGGAGTGCTCATTTTATATGCAGCCTTGGATGTTGGAGTTTCTCCTGACATTTATTCAATAGAGAAATCCACCTCTCTGTGAGGAGGAAATCTAGGTATCTCTTCAATAAATTCATCTTGAAATTCTTTTAAAATAGGATATATCTCCCAAACATTGTTGTTAGGTTCAACACTACTGGAAATTTTCATAGTAAATAGGGTGAATCTCTTCCTGTAGCTTCCATTGGCTTGCATGGATATAACCAATATTACTGATATGAGTTTTCACTTTCCCTGCAATATCCTTCCTTCCCCACACTCATATGAGCACTCGATTTCATTTTCAAAGCAATCTACCTTCGTTCAATGCATGTACAACCAATCCAACTTTTGATTTCTTATTCAGTAAAATTTGTGTGTGAGCGATAATATTGTTGTAGTTAGGATGCATGCATAGAAGAGATTCAATAATTTCCAGCGTGGTTAATTTATAATTTATAATTATGTATTACATCATGGAAAATTAGACATTAGAACATAGTATGGTGGATTATTCTAGCTAGTTGTTAAGTCTTCAAAATGGTACTTTTAAAACCAGAGTTTAGCTGTCAATTATTGAGGAGATAAAATGGATATGGAGTGATTTTTTTTCAAATCATATTGCAATCCCATTGGATGGTCGTGTAAACTTTGGTATTTAACAAAAATTGTTTTTTGAAGATTAATTTGGCATAACTTTGGCATCACATTGTCTTCTCTTTATTTGGGCTCTGTGTTACTAGTCCTCACCCTCTTTTGACTTTGAGTCATCATGTCTTTAGCCTCTGGGAGTTTCAAAACTCACTGGGAATCCCTCTCAAACATATTGCTTACCCACATCCACTCAACATGCCCTAAGAGCGGATGTGGAGCCACAAGGGATCCTTGGGCCACGTCGACAGTAACGTCCAAGCTTGATATTATGCATTTTCTATAGCTAGGTGATTCTGAGCCCTCATACTAGAAATCGTTGAACTAAATTTGAATGGAGCTTCATCAATCACTATGAAGGAGTGTGACATGTTCACTAATGCAGAGATCCTTGCATCAACTGTTGATTTGATCCCAGATTTGGGTCATACTCACAAAACACAAAATCAATTTGAAGAAATGGAGTCTAGAAATTATTCCATAGTTTTCGTTTGTAGGTCGATATTTTGAGTCTACAATAGGACCCATCACAGTCGAACTTTACTAGCATATAAAAGCCTTACTAGGCCAATTTTTGTTAGAGACACATTAAATCCACGATGATATTTCCTGTCTAATTTGAGGATGGGATATTTTTCAAAAAAATTAGCAAGTCTCAACTCAAATTATGTAGATATAGTTGGCATCACTGGAAAATCTTCTTCCTAAGGAATATGATGAACTCCCATTGTATAACAAACTACTATGTCCTCCTTTTCAATATCCTGATTCCTATTATCCATAAACACATTAATTAGATGAATTCTAATATAACTTCACACATGCACACACACGCACACATGCACACATGCATACACTCACGCACACACACACACACTCTTTGCATTTCAAATTGTAAAGAAATGGTGCAATATTCACCTTTTGGTCCATGTGGCTAATGTATCATCACCTCTACTTTGATCCATGTACACTCCCCCAACCCATTGCTCTGAATGCTTTTATGGAGTAACCCAAACCTACATCGAATTATGGTTTTCAATGATAAAATAAAGAATAAACATGGTTTTAAATGAAAATGATAAGAAGTAATCCTATAGTAAGTGGCTTACATCGTTATTAGTGAACGATGCACGAATATGTGAATAATCATCTAATGTGAGAAGTCTAGGAATAGGTAAGTTGGGAAACAATCTATACCCAACATCTTGCCCCACTTTAGTCTTGTGTTGGGGATTCACCACCAAAAGGTGAGAAGGTTTCTTGACACCAAACATAATCTTAGCATCTTCCTCTCTCTTGGAAACCTTCTTGTCCACTACCCAATAACTCTTCCTAAAAGACTCCCCTTGAGGAATTTCCATTCTCTTCAACGTAGCTTCCACAAATGAGTTGCTAGTACTATCTACATCCATGTCTAGATGAAAAGTGAGAAAATGATCATGGAAAACTCTAATCGTGTTCTTAGCTACTAGGTTCACATATATCTCTACATTCCCTACTTCCTCCAAATTTTTGTAGATTGAACCTTTCATTTCTAGAATGACAAATATTCCCACCTATAATTTCTGAACGAAAAAAAATAAAAATTCATATGTTAAATATTGTATAATTATGTGATATGACCATCATGATATTCTTTCAGAAAATTATGATTTAACATTACTTATTTGAACATGAATAGCTCCATTTGTCATGAATTCCCAATAGAAAATGTAATTATAATTTCAGACGGTGGAAACCATTCTCACCACCAATGCTACCTCTGGTCTTACCTCCATGATCTACACATTATACAAATAGTTACGTCGTAAGGCGTTTCCCTCCAAGAAGAACTCCCTCCAATGACACTGTGTACCTTGGTGGGTCGTTGATGTTATGTGTTAGATGATTATAACATTTTAAAGCATTGGATCAGGTGTTAGGTGGAGAATTTTGCGTTCAAGGTAGTTAAAGTAGATTTCTAGGCACCGACGATCCATCCTTGCTAATAGTTGAACTAGAAAGGGGTAGTTTTGAAGGTAGTGAGGCTGAGCAAGGGCTCATGTAGGACTTCACAAAGAAGCAAAAGACCATGAGAATGGGTAATTTTGCACGTAGTGACCTTTTTTATGTGAGGAGCAGACCAAAGGATGATTTCCAACTGCACATAGAATCAAAAGACTGTGGGAATGGGTTCGTCAAGGTTCCGCTGATTAAACGATGAGACTACATTTGTAGTGCCCATCACAACCAGAAAATTTACATATGATACCGCCCTTGAAAATATTCCAGGTGACCAAACATTTTCTTGATTTCCAAGATTCAGAGTCACAAGACCGATGCCATCATCATCCAGGTTTGAAAAGGTTGTTCACAAAGAATATGCAGTTTGGGCCCAAAGTTGCTGAAATTGTAAATATTTGTGAGAGATTAGAGTCAGAAATCCAAATCCACCCTCAAAGTGAGAACACTGGTACTAAACTAAATAACATAATGGAGGGCTCTAGGTGGTAGAATTTGAAAAATGATGCAAGATAAATGGCACCGAGAAATGTATTTCCTTCATTCTTCATATTCTGAATGTTTTCTTTGTTTCATTATGGATGACATTATCATTTTTGACAGAATTTGTTGTTGCAGAAAAATGTTGAGGTTAATGATTGCATTGCCAAGTTTATGAAGGAATTTGATATATATGGATCTAGAAATTATTTGGAATAGTTTGGACTGTTGTCGAAGCTGGTGGAGAATGAAGAAAGTTGCATCACTGTTCATGATGGCTTGTGATTTGACGGCAAGGGGATCTATCTATGTCTGTATATGTGTATGTAAGAATTGAATCAATGTATTTGATGAGTGGACTTATCAATGGGAAAATATTTTCAAAATTGTTAGTGGATGCTTTAACATTCATTGGATTTATGAGGCGTTTTTACCACTGTGTGATTTCTCTGGCCAATTTATATTGATTTATTCTATCAAACCTATATTGCCTTCATATTGTTTTCAATGATGTGTTTCAATTAAGTGAAAATATCTATTTTTAGTGTGACCTCACTCTAAACTGAAATTGAAGGTATGATTCAATTCATTTATCAATTTATCAACATCATACTAATGTATAGATTAAAATTGAAGTCTTCAATGTAAAACATTGGTAATTGAAAATTGAAATATTCAACTTCTAACATCTTAAAACTTTCTTTTGTGGCACTATATTGATGAAAACCAAGGAAAACAACAAATCCACGGAGGTCAAGAAGGTTATGGTTTAAGCTCACAAAATTTAAAACATTCTCATTCTAGCTTCTTAACATTTTCTTTTGCCACACTAGATTGATGGTAACTAGATTAAGAAAAACAATCCCCTAAGGTCAATCAGAGGAAGTCATCGAAATTTAAAACATGACGAAGTCGTTAAAATATAAAACATGGCAATTGAAAACTGAAAGATTAAACTTTAGCATCTTAATTTTTTTCTTTTGTGACACCATATTGATGAAAACCAGGAAGGATAAAACAATACACTAAGGTCAAGAAGGTTATGGTTTAGGTTTAAAAGTTTGGCATGCCAAGATCAAACATTCTTGGAGATGAATAGATGTCTTAAGGTCAAATATTAATGGAGATGAACATAGGCAAACTAGGTTCAATACCATTGGAACATTAGAAATGTCACTATGTGAACAAATCACAGGTTGAATTTGATCTTATCTTCTTGTCATACAAACTTAATAGAGGAGTGTTTGTGTCAAATTAAACCTTTTCTCCTGGTGCAAGTTTATTACAAAATAAGTGTTTTTTTTGTGTTCAATGTTCATCTTACTTTTATATTAGTTTTTTCTAAAACAAGTTTATTACAAAAGAAGCATTTGTTTTGTGTTCAACGTTCATCTTACTTTTATATCAGTTTGTTCTAAAATATAAAACTGAAATAGATACAAAATTGAAAGCTTAAATTTATATCAATTTTCCCTAAAACACATAATTGAGATAATTCACATTTCACCTACAAGAAACATTAAAGGGAAATCACAATTCATTATTTCCTGATAAGCATTCAGGAAAAATAATTCACAGTTCTCTTCCTCCTAATGGAATTTGAGTTAATTTTACCCTGTGTACAACCAAGTAATGAAATTGTTGGTATATTTATAGTAGTTGGTCTACTTACATTGTTAAGAGATCCCATCTGAGGAGAAATTGCAACCATAGGGGAAGGGTTGGAAGGAAAATTTGTGTGGTTATTGTGAAGAAGCAAATCAGAACTACCAAATTACCAAAGTTAACTGTATTATGTGATGTAGTTGGGTCATGAAGATGTGTCATAGGTATACTAGTTGGTATACTTACATTTTTAAAAAGCTTTGACAGATGATTAGTAGTAACCATTGGTGAAGTATAGGAAGGCAAGTGGTTTGGTTTTTGTGAACAAGCGGGTCAGAACTACCAATTATGGGAATGACATACTATAGGAAGAGGGTGATAACAAAAAGGGAAGAGTAGCATCCCGTGAAATTCGATCAATATTTGAAGCACTTGAATAAAATTTGGATGTCGTTTGGGACAAAGATTTTGTTCCATCTACAACTTCTCCTACAAGGTTCATTTTAGGTCTTCGTTTACACTGCTTTTCTATCTTCAAAGAAATTCTACCAATGTTTCAAGCACTTGATTAAAACTCATAATAGAATGACTATTCTATCATGTTAAATTGCTGAGTGATTAACTCATTCTTTGTTTCCTATGGCTAAATTTTCATGGGAATTGGAATGGATTAGTTTGTTTGGATTGGTTGGCTAATCACAATTTTCTCTCGCTTCTGTGGCTAGTGCAACAATCCTCTGCCGAATCTTAATTCCTCTAATTACTCTGAACTTCAGGGACCATTTCCTTATTGAAGTTTTTTTTTTATTCTTCAAGGATATTTCCAAAATCTCTATTGGCCTCCTAGTCACTGTACTAAATGAAAGGTCAAAAGAAACCATGGAAATATATAACAATAAGCATAATCTGTTCCTGCAACTTTGGTAGGTGAGTGATTAGATTGATAGCACACTAATTTCAAACAGTTATTTCCACCGACATGGTAAAATTTCTGGTTAATTGTTATTTGAAACATGCCAAGAACATCACGACCTCTTTTGATCAAAACCTTGATGAACGCCCATAATACTACAATACAGCAATGACGACATAGACAAAGATTGTTGACTTTGAAGTTCGAATATTAACTATCAACTTGTTAGGCATAGGATACAGGGCACTGTATAGTTTAGCACTAAATACATGTAAAAACACTTAAAGTAAAAGCACTTTAAAAGCCAAAATACCATAATACCTTAAATGGGTTAATAAGACGTTCCAATGGCTTATTAAGTTTATAAATTTCTAGTTAATTTGTGATTTTTTTTTCAATTAGGTAAGAAAAAATTATATATACTATTTTTCTGTTTCTCGGAAAAATATGAGTTATTTGGATTTTTTCAAAAGACTAAATGTTTAAGATAAAATTGCACAATATTTCCTTGAATATGCATTGCGACAAAGTATGTTTATTGTTCAACAAGGACTAAGTATGTTTATTGTTCAAAAAACGTTATGTTGAAGATACTTATAGTTTTTTGGTACAATTGAAATATTTTATTAACATAAGAGATGTTAATATTTGATCAAATCTCACAACAATTTTGAAATATTTTATTAACATGAAGAGATGTTAAAATTGGATCAAATCTCACACAGTCATATGAGAGTATTTTACAATTGGATAATTTTTTTTTTTCATTCAACATTAAAACTAACACCACCTAAACTCAAGAAAAAAATTATAAAAAACGAAACCTAAACTTTTGTTGTCTTTTTGTTTATATTCTTCACTAAAATACTTTGTTGTCCCAAGAAAAAAACATAATGGCATTCCCCTCATATCTAGGAAACTGGAAAAAACTAAGCTTCCAGTATTTGATAATGTATTTGGAGTCTTATCTTTTTGTTTATATTCTTTAGTAAAATACTTTGTTGTCTCAAGAAAAAACATAATGGAATTTCCCTCCTATCTAGGAAATTGGAAAAAACTAAATTTCTAGTATTTGATGATGTATTTGGAGTCCAATATAAACATGATGGAATTCTCCTATTTTCCGAGAAATTGAAAAATCCAATTTTAATTCAAGTGTTTGATGATGAATATAGGTACAAGGATGTAAAAGGTAAAGTCCTCATTTTTCATCAGAGCAATCTCAAATTTAGTTAATTTGTTGAAGGTTACCAACTTTATACAAAATCATTTTGGTGTGCATTAAAATCATTGATAGTAAATGTATTTGATAATGCTTAGAGTTTCATGTTTCTCACACATCCTTTTTAACTCAACAACAATTTCAAGTTCCTCTTACCACACAAATGCAGTGCTAAAGAATGCAACAACATGGCAGGAAGTTTATCAATGTATGATTTCATCAATTTTGGGATTTTTTTCCCAACACATATTATGTCATAGTTAGCATGGATGTCATACCTTTTTAGCCATAAAATTCATGAACACTAAGGAAAAAGACATTAGACCATCTTATCACTCTACTTGTGTTGCCTTCTTAATATTCTCAATTTTTTTTATTTATGCAATTACAAACTCTTTGTTAAGCTCACCTCCTTTGTACATTAGCATATCCTTTTTTGGATTATACCCAATAGAGAATTGTTTATGGTTTATTTTTGGTTTTGGTTTTAATTTTCAGATTATATCCTATAAAATATTGTTTATGGTCTATTTTTGGTTTTAAATGGATATTTTTTTAAATTCTTCAACACTTTTCATGATGTTTTAATACACAAGAGTCGAATATAAACATGATGGCATTCCCCTATTTTCCAGGAAACTAAAAAACTCCAATTCAAATTAAAGTGTTTGATGATGAACATAGGCATGTTTGCAAGGATATGAAAGGTAAACTCCTCATTTTTCATCAAAGTGATCTCAAATTTCGTTAATTTGTTGAAGGTTACAAATTTTATACAAAATCATTTTTGTGTACAGTAAAATCATTAATAGTAAGTGCATCTGATAATGCCTAGAGTTTCATGTTTCTTGCACGTCCTTTTTAACTCAACAACAATTCCAAGTGCCTTTTAACATAGGGAATGCAATGCCAAAGAATGCAACAACATGGAAGGAAGTTTATCAATGTATCATTTCATCACTTTTGGGAACTTTTTCCAAATATGTATTTTGCTATAGTTAGCCTAGATGTCGTACTTTTTTAGCCATAGAATTCATGAACACTAAGCAAGAAGACATTGGACCATCTTATCACTCTCCTTGTGTTGCCTTCTCAATATTCTCAAATTTTTTATTTATGCTATTACAAATTATTTGTTAAGTTCACCTCTTTTGTGCATTAGCATATCCTCTTTTTTGGATTATATCTTATAAAGTATTGTTTATGGTATACTTTTGGGTTTGGTTTTAAATTTTAATTTTTGGATTATGTCCTATAAATATTGTTTATGGTCTATTTTGGGTTTTGGTTTTAAATGAGTGTTTTTTTAAATCGTTTGACACTTGTCAAGATATCTTGCTTTTCATTTTCTTACTCAAATGTATTGAGACCATTTAATATACTTGGTACAACAACATTAAAAATATTGATGTGGTTGATATAGCCAACATTTTATAAATATAACAAAAAAACTATTCCAACATGGAGAATGCCTTTCCAATGTACACATTTACCTGAGTAACCATGTATAAAAAGGTTATGGGTCAACTTTAACTTGAGAAGAAAAAAGAATTACCCATCTTATTGTAAAATGGACCATTTTGCTAAATAAAATTTGGTTATATATTAATTTCCACATCTAATTAGAATATGAACTTATTGGAATAATCTCAAATCACTAGGAAATTGGTGGGCGAGGAGTCATGTGGCACAAATCTAATTTAGTTTGAGAAAGAAAAGGAATTACACATCTTGTTGTAAAATGGACCATTTTGCTAAATAAAATTTGCTATAATAATAATAATAATAATAATAAGCATGCCACTTATATTATGTTTGGTTAAAACATTTATCCACTTTCTCAATGAATATGCAACTCTAACCAATAAGCGTGGAATGATTCTATAACTAGATAAGCATTTCATAAATAATTGTGATTCAACTACCAACCTATCTTTTTTGATAAATCTATTGTGATTCAACTACCAAACGATATTTTCTGATAAATCTATTATTTTGTTTAACATACACGCATAATATCATATTGATAAGCATTCAACTACCAACCGATCTTTTCTGATAAATCCATTATTTTGTTTAACGTAGATGCACAATATCATATTGAGAGACATTTAAAAACATTAGTTTATTCCACACAAAACATTATGTTGGAGCTCCAGTGGTCCTTACGTCCTGATCCTTGGCGTGCTGAGTGCTAATTAATTGGCAAAGCTTCTAGTATAGGGTGTAATTGCTGAAAGTATTGATATCATAACACCTGCATCGTTATCAAAACATATGAACATATATGCTTAGTGCAAGTAGGGAAGCCAAGTTCTTTGAGACTTGGATGAAATAAATGTCCGTGTAAAATATGTGTAACCCTGATAAAGTGAGGTCCTACTTTTATTAATTCCTGAAAGACAAAAAATACATTAATTCGTCTTAAGTTTGGGGTTTTAGCAGTGCAAAAAAATTATATAAAATCATCAATAATTGTTATCGTTGGTTTTTTATCAGCACAAAAGCTTTGAATGTGTTTTTATGGACTGTTGAGATTATCCTATTCGTACAAGAAGATGTTATAGTGGTGCTGATGATAAGAGATTACCTTGGCATGTAAGGTATGATAATAATTTTTGGTAATGGCATATGAAGTGGCACTCAAAAATTCAAGCCCACCATCTTCAAGTTATTAGAGCCAAGATGCACAAAAGATTAAAACATATACTCAGCAAATAAAATCGTGCATAGGAAACACAACAATTTAACGTGGTTCACCCAACCAATCTGGGCTACGTCCACCAAACATAGGCATCGGCAATTCTTTATTATCAAACAGGAGATTACAAAATTAATCAATTCCTCACAAACTCTCACACCAAAAAACAATCCGTATGGATACCTGTTTTATAGAAAGGAGAATCTAACTGCCTCATAAATCCTCTCACATTAAATTTAGGATGCATTAACTCCTTCCCAACAACCTGGAGCTAATCTAGCAACAAATTCCTATTGTTGTCACCTACTGAGATTTTTGCCTATTTTATTAAAACAGAAAATCTCAACAGTCTCCACCTTGACAACAATTAGCCTGATGCCCTGTTTCTTTATTACTTTATCTTTTCTGCAAGCCAAGAGAAGCCAAACACCAGCGTAGCTTCTCTAACAAAACTGGTTTCGTGAACATGTTTGCACAATTCTCCTTTGTATGCACCTTTTCAAGAGAGACTCCCCTTTCAGTGATAACCTGTCTTACAAAATGGTACTTGATTAGTATATGCTTTGATTTACTATGATAGGCCGGATTCTTAGCCAAATGTATTGCACTTTGACTGTCACAAAATAACTTGATGTTGTCCTGTAACCTACCAAACTCACCAAGCAAACCTTTCAACCAAAGCGCCTCTTTGCAAGCATGAGAAGCAGCAATGTATTCTGCTTCAGTAGTGGACAAAGCAACAATGTTCTGTAGCTTTGACATCCAGCTGATAGCTCCACCTGCAAGAGTAAAGACGTGCCCTGAAGTTGATCTCCTCTTATCCAAATCACCTGCAAAATCGGAATCAACATATCCGCAAACAAATTCACTACTCTTATTGTAAGAAATACAATAACCACTTGTGCCTCTCAAATACCGAAGCACCCATTTCACTGCTGACCAGTGTTCTTTACCCGGATTTGCCATGTACCTGCTGACAACCCCAACTCCATGTGAAATATCTGGCCGAGTACAAACCATCGCATACATTAAACACCCTACTACATTGGCATATGGAATTCGAGACATATAATCCTTTTCTTCATCTGTATTAGGACATAAACTCGAAGAAAGCTTAAAATGGGAAGCTAAAGGGACTGACACAAGCTTCACATTATTCATAACAAATCTCAAAAGTATTTTCTCAATATACTTCTGTTGTGATAGCCATAGCTTACCATTGCTCCTGTCTCTGAAAATCTCCATGCCCAAAATATGTCTTGCTGCTCCTAGATCTTTCATATCAAATGTCCTTGCCATATGAGCCTTCAACCCGTTGATTTCTTCTATGCCTTTGCTTGCTAAAAGCATATCGTCAACATACAATACTAAGATAATGAATATGCCATTATTAAATTGCTTAAAATAAACACAATGATCATATTCACTTCTAACATATTTCTGACTCAACATGAAAGAATCAAACTTCTTATACCACTGCAGAGGCGACTGCTTCAGGCCATATAATGACTTCTTGAGCCTGCAGACAAATTTCTCATTGCGATGCTGAACAAACCCTTCTGGTTGTTCCATATAAATGTCCTCATCTAAGTCTCCATGTAGAAATGCAATCTTAACATCTAATTGCTGCAACTCTAAATCAAGCCAAGCCACTAATGCTAACACAATTCTAATTGAAACAATTTTAACCACTGGTTAAAAAATCTCATGAAAGTCAATGTCGGCTTTCTGAGAAAACCCTTTTGCAACTAGTCGCGCTTTGTACCTGTCTTCTGTATCATTCACACCCCGTTTCAGCTTGAAAACCCATTTACACCCCACAGTTCTCCTGTCTTTCGGAATCTCAACCAGATCCCATGTGCCGTTCTTACCTAAGGCCATCATTTCATCCTTCATGGCTGCTTTCCACTTGTCACTTTTCGAACCTTCTATTGCTTCCTGATAGCACAGAGGTTCATCGTCATTGACAGTAAATGAAACTGAAGTAACATAATCATCATACCTTCTCGGTGGTCGTTTGATTCTTGTCAACCTCCTTAAGGATGTTTCTGGCGCTTCCTCGATTGGCTGACTACCATCTGTAGGAACTTCTTGATGATCAGTATCTGAGA
>APFE031041837.1:15080-45317 GCA_000404065.3 Pinus taeda
CTGTCTTGCTGCTCCTAGATCTTTCATATCAAATGTCCTTGCCATCTGAGCCTTCAACCCGTTGATTTCTTCTATGCCTTTGCTTGCTAAAAGCATATCGTCAACATACAATACTAAGATAATGAATATGCCATTATTAAATTGCTTAAAATAAACACAATGATCATATTCACTTCTAACATATTTCTGACTCAACATGAAAGAATCAAACTTCTTATACCACTGCAGAGGCGACTGCTTCAGGCCATATAATGACTTCTTGAGCCTGCAGACAAATTTCTCATTGCGATGCTGAACAAACCCTTCTGGTTGTTCCATATAAATGTCCTCATCTAAGTCTCCATGTAGAAATGCAATCTTAACATCTAATTGCTGCAACTCTAAATCAAGCCAAGCCACTAATGCTAACACAATTCTAATTGAAACAATTTTAACCACTGGTTAAAAAATCTCATGAAAGTCAATGTCGGCTTTCTGAGAAAACCCTTTTGCAACTAGTCGCGCTTTGTACCTGTCTTCTGTATCATTCACACCCCGTTTCAGCTTGAAAACCCATTTACACCCCACAGTTCTCCTGTCTTTCGGAATCTCAACCAGATCCCATGTGCCGTTCTTACCTAAGGCCATCATTTCATCCTTCATGGCTGCTTTCCACTTGTCACTTTTCGAACCTTCTATTGCTTCCTGATAGCACAGAGGTTCATCGTCATTGACAGTAAATGAAACTGAAGTAACATAATCATCATACCTTCTCGGTGGTCGTTTGATTCTTGTCAACCTCCTTAAGGATGTTTCTGGCGCTTCCTCGATTGGCTGACTACCATCTGTAGGAACTTCTTGATGATCAGTATCTGAGACCTGTTCATGATCTAAACCTGAACCCTGTTCATATTCTGGTTCTGAAACCTGTTCATGACTAGTATCTGAACTATGGTCATCATGACTATCATTAGAAATGCTATCAAACTGAATGTGCTGAAAGTCAGATACATCATCCTGTTTCAATCTACTATCTACATCTAACTGTACAAGAGAGGATTCATTAAACTTTACATCTCTGTTGATGATGATTTTGCGGGTAGTAGGATCCCACAATCTATATCCCTTTGTTCCAACACCATACCCAACAAAGATATACCTTTTAGACTTTGGATCTAATTTAGTTCGCTGATGTTTAGGCACTAGAGCATATGCATCACAACCAAACACTCTGAGTTTAGAATAGTCACAAGGGTGTCCTTTCCATACCTCTTGTGGAATCTTGTAGCCTATCGCCATCGATGGAGATCGGTTTATCACATAACAAGTTGTTGCCACTGCTTCCGTCCACAACTCCTTTTGCAACCTAGCGTTACTCAGCATACTCCTTGCTCTCTCTAGAAGAGTCCTATTCATGCGTTCAACAACTCCATTTCGCTGAGGAATATAAACCGTGGTCTTATGTCTCTCGATCCCTGCATCCTTACAATAGCTATCAAACTCCTTGGAAGTAAACTCACCACCATTGTCAGTTCTTAAACATTTTATTGTTCTACCAGCGTTGTTTTCTACTAATGCTCTAAATTGCTTGAAAACAAAAAACACATCAAACTTCCTTTTTAACATGTAGACCCACACTTTCCTAGAAAAGTCATCAATAAATGATACAAAATATGACGAACCACCATATGAAGTTGTAGGGGCTGGACCCCAAACATCTGAATGGATATAATCAAGTATTCCTTTACTAGTGTGTTTGCCTATTTTAGATTTTTGCTTACTTTGTTTTCCAAACAGACAATGCTTACAGAAATCTAACTTTTCAGACTTTAGATTTGGAAGTAACTTGCGATCAGCCAAAATTTTCAACCCTCTTTCACTCATATGCCCCAATCTTTGATGCCATAAGTGAATGGAACTATTGTCATGTTCAGACACCGTAGACACAAAATCTGACCCTGTACTTCCTTCTAACTGAAATAGATTTCCTACCTTCTTAGCTTTCATAACTAGTAAAATTCCTTTATAAATTTTCATTACTCCACCTTGAATTACAGTTTCATATCCATTTGAATCAAGTGCTCCTAATGAAATCAAATTTTTCCTTAAATCTGGAACATGCCTCACATCAGTTAATATTCTAGCTGTCCCATCATACATTTGTAGTTGTATGCTCCCAATCCCCACAATATTACATGTTACATCATTACCCATGTACACAACTCCATCATTAATTGATTTATATGTCTTAAACCATTCTTTATGGATACACATGTGGTTTGATGCACCGAAATCTAACAACCAATGTTTATCATGATTTGACAGATTAACTGATAATACTGCATCACTCATACCTGAGCCAGATGTCCAACCTGTATCTGTCGTATTTGCCTCCTTCTTCTCTGTCGAAGAATCTGCTTTAGAAGTTTGTTGTTGTCGCTTCCAGTAGTCCTTCTTTAAATGCCCTGATTTGCCACAAAACCAACACTTTAGCTTACTCTTCTTCCCTTTCGACTTTGAACGTGAGTCGCTCGAATTCCTGGGGCATCTTTCTTTCGAACGACCTCTAACCATCATAGCTTCTGATGTAGAGGTTTCTGAATGCGACCTTCTCCTTGTTTCCTCCGATAATAAGGATGCAACTACATCATCAAACTCAATAGTTTCTGATGAACTAAGACTTATAGAAGTAACAAAATGATCCCATGACTCGGGCAACGAGCAAAACAAAGTAATAGCTTTATCCTCGGATTGAATTTTTACTTCTATACTTTGTAATTGCACAAGAAGAGTATTAAAATAATTTAAATGATCAACAATCGATGTACCTTCCTTCATTCGCAAACTGTACAACTGTCGCTTCAGGAGAATCCTATTGGTTAAGGATTTGGTCATGTACAGTTTCTCCAGTTTCGTCCACAAACCAGCAGTTGTTGGCTCCGACAGGATATTAAACAGGACATCATCAGCTAGACACAGTCGAATAGCACTTATCGCTCTTTCATCCATCTCGGCCCACTCATTATCTGTGATGTTGTAAGGTTGTTTGGATTTGCCCAACAACGCCTTTGCCACACCATGTTGGACAAGCAAATCGTACATCTTCACCTTCCAGATCTCGAAATTAATTTTTGCCATTATACTTCTCAATTTCAAACCAGGCACTCTGAGTTTTCGCCATCTTAATCTCCAAAATCCAACTTTTAAATACCAGCAAAAAAAAAAAATTGCCTATGCCTTATAGCCTTTGCTTTCAAAAAAAAACCTTTTGCTGTGTGAATTACAATACATAACAACTGAGTATTAAATTGTACCAATTCTGCAATTTGTGACAAATATATATCACAGCACACCACAAAAAAATATGGCTCGAACCACCAATGTAAGGACTGATCTGCTTCATAAAAAATTAATACGGCCCAATGAAATATCAATTTTGGACATAGGTATTCAAACCTTCTATTTGGCACAGTATTGCGACCTTCTCTCGAAAGTAATACATCCCTTTCAATAAATAATCGAAACCTTTTTCCAATAACAATAAGTTGTGAACATATTCTGATGCGAGTTAACTATGGTGAACTTTCACATGCAATAAGAGTTAAATCAGAAGCTTTTACCCGTCATCGCATTCAAAACTCAATGTATTTGCACTAAGGGTGGGCGATTTGAGCACATTCAAATCCAACCAGCAACGATCCACGATCCACCAACAATCCACGCACTAGCAATACGCACGATCCACGCACCAGCAACGATCCACGCACCAGCAATGATCCACGCACCAATGGAATACCACGCACCACGCACCAGTGGAATACCACGCAGGTCTCCAGCACCAGCAATTAATCGAATACCACCAGCGCTCCACGCAGCTTCTCTATGATATTCGATTACAGTGTTGATTTATAATAGCCATCAACAACTTTGGTATTTGAGCAGTTAAAAAACTGTGTAAATTATACTCATTAACCGTGTAAAACCAAATAGGATTTTCAAGTTTGAAACACCCTTCTGTAAACGCTTGATGTGCAACACACAATACTCCACGCAGCAAGTGATGTTTTGTGCAGCACGCAGCACGCAATACTCCCGGAACTCCACACAGCACCAGCGCTCCAATACACCACGCACAAAAATAAATCGAAGGCTCATACGTTCTCTTCACCTCTGATGAAGTTCAACATTCGATTGAATAACAACACCAGCATTAACACGCAAGACCTCCTCCTCTGCGCCAAGCCTCAAACATGCTCTGATACCACTTGTTAGAGCCAAGATGCATAGCAGATTAAAACATATACTCAGAAAATAAAATCATGCACAGGAAACACAACAATTTAACGTGGTTCACCCAACCAATCTGGGCTACGTCCACCAAACATAGGCATCGGAAATTCTTTATTATCAAACAAGAGATTACAAAATTAATCAATTCCTCACAAACTCTCACACCAAAAAACAATCCGTATGGATACCTGTTTTATAGCAAGGAGAATCTAACTGCCTCATGAATCCTCTCACATTAAATTTAGGATGCATTAACTCCTTCCCAACAACCTGGAGCTAATCTAGCAACAAATTCCTATTGTTGTCACCTACTGAGATTTTTTCCTATTTTATTAAACACAAAATCTCAACACAAGTGGCAATAGAATATCATAATACACATTCCCATTTTCTAGCGCGTTTGTCCAGATCTGAACATCTGAACCCACAATGTTCATTTTCACTGCAGGGTATTCTCAATCTAATTATCCAAATGGGAGAGTTATATTGCAAAGTTTCTCAAATGGAACATTTTCCTTTTGATAAGAGTTCACCTTCATTTTCTTTCTTTGGGTTGAAAGATCTTTGATTTTTTGTTATAAATGGAAAACTTAGTTCAAAGATTTGAGTACTTGTTCTAACACTAATCATTTTCCCCGCACAACAAAATATCAAAATTCCATTGAATAAAACCTTGGAGAATCCCGTCAATTTCCCAAAACCTAAGATTTTCTTCTTGGGAGCAATGATCTAAGCTGAGAGAAGAGCACTTTCATTTCTCTATGTTTCTCTCTTTCAATCATTTTGCAATTCCTTTTATGCCTACATGATAGAGAATATAAATCTATTCAAGGATTGAGCATCAGTCAGAGGACTCGAGTTGTTGAATGTTTGCATTAGAGGAGGATTTGAAAGGCCTGCTGGGGTTTTAGAGCTATCAAACAAGTTAAATTTTTACGCATGATGGTTATTTCTAAAATGCGTTGATCTTAATGGATTGGAAGTACTCCATACGCTTTGGACATCCAAATTGTTCGCGACATCATTATAAGAGAAAATTGATGAGTGCGACCAAGAAGGAATGCTCATATTTGAGGCCAACTCAACCTTAAGAGACCTAATTTGAAAATTAAAAAAAAAAAAATCTTCTAACAATTTACAAACTAGTGAATGGATCTACAATCATCTGCAACGATATTATTGCTTGATCAGTTCTCTCTTTCCTGTGAAGTAAAAAATCCTAAATATAATCTAAATAAAAATCTGATGGACACCTTAACTACTAAAGAAATAAGTTGGGATTTGAAGGATCTCTTCCTCCAAACGAAAAAAATCTTTCCTAAGACTATAGAATATCCTATGCCATTTAACCATTAAAAATACTATTGAAAACTCATTTGGGATGGTCACCATTTAGATTGATTGTGTTGTCATGCTAAGAGCAATTGCTGGTGTGTACACTCTCCTACTAGTCAAGAGTAAGACTAGCCAATTATGTAATCTAGAAATTTAATTATAGTGGTCAAACAAGTGATTGCAGGATAAGTATGCACATTGTTTCTTATACTTGTAATCGAATTTTTAAGAGGTCCCAGTGGATGGAAAAATTTATTTTTGTTTTGGAGTGTTTACCTTTAAAATATAATCCTTTCAAAAGAGTCTTGCATCCAATTGTTGCAATGTCATTATGTGTTTTTCCCAGTAATCATAAGTAGTAAGAGGAACATCCTTCGAGGCTTCAATGTCCCCATATCAACGTCCAACCACTAGTTCCATATGTTAATAAGATCCCAAGATTGTATGAGGAGCCCAAGCTTGAAGAGCGTGGTTGGTCCTATAAAACTAGAGATTTCACCCTCTGAAAGAAACAATGGAGAAGAGACAACCAATTCGAAATGTTACTTTTGAGGTAAAATTTCGATTTTATGTTAGTTTCCACATTTCGTAGTGTGAGTTTTGGTTGGTTAGGGTTTATATCTAGTGATTTGTTGATTTAATTGTTTTCCTGTGGTCCTTTTTTTGATTGAATTTCAAAGACCCAAGTGATTTCTTTCAACAATTGGTGATCAATTTTTTTCTTTTTGGGGTCCATACAGAATGAAGCCTGGAGCCTCAATCAATTCATCCCCACATGCAATAATTTTAATTTTTTGATGAAGGTCAAAATATTGGATCGGACACTTAAAGTCATCAGGGTTTTTTTGTATCCAAATAGATCCTTAACACATAAGTTTGATCTCAATGGGAAGCTATAGGGTTCAAACTAATAATTGAAATTTATTCTTTGTAATATGTATTGTCTATGTGCTCGTATGTGTTCTCTTATGCATTCTTGTCTTCCCATGCTTAGAAGTTGGAAAATATTATTTTCCATATTATTGTTTTGAGGCAACAACTGAGGGAAAAAGGGTAGTTACTATAGACTTGGCAACAGGAATCACACTATCAATAAATGAGGACATAAGAGTTCCACAAATTCTAGTAATAGGGAGTTGTTGAGGAATAACGTGGACTATGGGTTTGATATATTCCTTATTTATGAGCTATGAAGGGAGGCTTGTCTATCCATGTTTTCCATTTTCTACTACCTCTAACATTTCTCAATGGGAATAAGTGACCTCTATTGACTCTTGAATCGCATGGATTGTTTGTGGCATCAATTTTCTGCACATCACCATGACATTAGGTGTCAAGCATACCTCTTGATGAGAAAATGTATTATTCCCAAACATGATATGTAAGAGGTCGCAAGAATGAGGGGATTGTCAAAAGCCTTGTAGGAAGCTTAAGAAATTGTTAGAAACAAACCAAGCGCAAAGCAATCTTTGGATATGCTCATGATGCATTTTAATTATTTTGATGATTACAATCCCACTCTCTTTGGTGGTGGATATGATTAAGAGTAATAACATCAATATCACAAAGTAGCAATAAAATGCGTTCATTGAATAATTGATACATTTATGTCAAGTGGGCAAACCCAAACGTCCCTCTAAAGACACTTGTTATACTTCCAGTTAAGCAAGAGATGGGCCATGAATTTTCATATAGATTGAAGTCATGGCCTTATGGAGGAGTAAGAGGGGACCATGACATAAATGAATATAGACCCACACGTATATCCAGATCGACCCCTTCATATAACGGAGATGAATCCACTATTGTGGTTGTGGTGAAGGATTTGATTATGGAGGCCCAAGCCTCAGCCTTAACCTCAGCCTACATATGGGTTCAAGGCCAATCTATATGGATATTAGAATGAGGAAAATCCTAGATGGAGCATATCACTCCAAAATTATCAGTCTGGGTATTCTAATTATAAATATGGATGAGAGAGTAAACCAGGTTATGGGAGGAGGCCTTGTTATGGTTAGTAGGAGCCAAGTTATCCATCAACCTGAAGTAGTCAGTGGGAAACCCAAGTGTGTATTGTAAACCTACAGTGTCACCATTTAGATTGATCATATTTTCATGCTCGGAGAAATTCCTCTTCTGTACACTCTCCTACTAGTGAAGAGTAAGACTAGCCAATTGCATAATCTAGAAATTAAATTCGAGAGGTCAAACAAGTGATTGTGGGATAAATATGCACATAGTTGCCTATACTTGTAATATAATTGTTGAGAGCTCCTAATAGATAGAAAAATGGTTTTTTATATTGTAGTGTTTGCCTTTAAAAAATGCCCCTCCCAAAAGGGTCTTGCATCCAATTGTTGCAATGTGAATGTGTATATTTCTCAATAATCATGAGGAGCAAGAGGAACATCCTCCAAGGCTTGAAAGTCCCATTATCAACATCCAACCAGTAGTTCCATATGACGACAAGAGCCCAAACTTAAAGAGCATGCTTTGTCCTATAAAAATAGATATTTTTTTCCTTTGGAAGCAATAATGGAGAAGAGACTACACCTTCCTCTATTGGGGATCTAAGAAAATGGCTGAGATGATTACTACAATTAAGTCAAGCTATTAGCGTACAGTTTTCAAAAGTATTACTATCTCAGTTTATGTTTTTTTTTTTTTTAAATGTGAGAATAACCAGGGTAGGCACAATCTTTTGATTTTTCTCTCTAGCCTTCTTGCTCATCTAACTCAAATTTAGAAGCTCAGACTGCCCAAGAAAACAACAAATCAAGCTCTAACAACAATCATAATATTTCTAGGAGACGAGTGAATTGTCCTTTTGTCATGTGATACCACCTTACGACGTTTCCTTTGCAACATATGGTGCAATTTCTAGTTATCATGCTAGTGGATGAAGTTGACATGTAAACGATGAAAAATCAAAGTCAAGATTTTACGGATTAATCAATTCCATTATTAATAGAGAGAAATTTGTTAGAATCCAATACATGCAATTCACTTATTTATTATTTTTATATATTAAATTAGTAATTTTTTGTGTTTATAAATTTTATCTACTAAGACCACATACAGTGATGTCACGAAGCTCCATATTGGATATGTTCTTCCTTATTTCGCATATATGCGGAGTACAATACGAAATTAACTAAAAATAAACCAGTATAGATATATCTTAAATACAGATCTAACATGAGCCAAGAGGGATCCAATTTCTTCACTTGCAATTTTTTTTTTTGAACGAATATTATTTAAATGTTTTGTATAGTTTTTTTTTTTTTTTGGTGACATGAGCAAAATTTCAACTTTGATAATGGGTAGATAATATTACACATCATACTGGACTGTAGAATGAGCCTCTCGGCTCAAATGTTGTTTATGAAAACGAAAGTCAAGTAGTAACTTCAATTTTATTTTTTATTTTTTTTGAAAAACGTGTAAGCATTTTCCCCACCATCACGCCCTTACAAGTTGATATTTATGCTATTGTTTGATATTTATACTATTTGGTGTGGACGGGCATGATGAAAAATTCAGACATGATCAAATATTTATAATTCTTGGATTAGTTTTATGAGCCGTTGATTTGATTTGTTTGGGTTTAATTTTATTATGTTTTAGGCTTAATTTATACAGGGAGGATTTGAGGAAGGAATTCAATTATGAATATAACCATTGTTTTAATATAGAATTGATCACATAGGACAAGGCATCCACTTTTAAGTTAACAAAAGTGTATATACTCACCCATTTTACCATTTTGAATTTGAACTTGTGATCTTTTAAACACATACTCTTAACCATTAGGCCCATTCAATGTATATATATATATTTTAATTTTATATTTAAATATACCATATTTTAGAAATATTTAAAAATTTTAATTAAATAAAATTACACAATTTACTTACCTTTCGGCCCGCCCTCCAACAAGGGATTAAAGATGGACATAGTCTATCAGGGGAGGAAGAGGTGGAAAGGGATGACACCCTCCATTTGGCACATGATCCACATTAAATTGAAATATGGAGTCACCATATTCAACTGCACCACACTATGCATTCAAGTCAGTGACGAAAATAGTTCATATATGACAATTTAAAGGAAGACAAATAGTTTCGTAGATGCTCAGAAGCACCGGTGAATCATGAAAGTAGCTAGGGATGGTACAAAGAAGGTTAAAAATAGTATAGACAAGATAAGGTGGCTAGGATCAAGCATAGAAATGATGAGCAAGGATTCCTTTAGATGAACAAGTCACTATCTGGCCATAATATGTTAAACTAGGTATTCATGTTTATTCCCTTGTTTCTTTTCAACTTTGTCTATTCCATTCTTAGCAATATCTATTCTTTGAGTCTTTTTCCACTTCTATGCATTATCCTATGGTGGTATGTTATACATACAGACGGGGGATCCAAGGGGAAGGATTTAATTCTATGCCTAATCTCGAACATCCCTCTCTAGGTTGATATTGTATTGGGGAGATATGGTCTTTCAATTCATGGTACCCTATCAGTTTTTATTAAGCTATTCTTTGTTGATATCCTTAATCTCAAGCTGTTATTCTTCACTCTAAGATCCTTGTGGGATATAGGACTCTTGATTTATGTTCTTAGGACTTGTTTTGTGCTGGTTTATTCATAGGCAAGAAATTGGAATGTTCATTCTTGATACTAAGTTCATAAAAAAATTAGGGACAACAAGAATTTTTAGGCCTTCATTCAAAATTTTATTTTACCGTATTCCTGTAAGGGTTCCTTAGTAGTCCTTCTTGACACCCTCTCTCTATAAAAGTTCTATTAGTTATACTATGTTATCTTCATACATGATCCCTCTGCCCTCCCTGCGTGTGTGAAATATCCCTATTTCCTTTTTTCTCCCATGATATGTGGCAGGGGTGGTCATCATTGTTAGGTGCGATGAGATGGCTCAGGGCCCTCTACATCCAAAACTTAGAGGGAAATGGAGAGCTCAACCCAAATTTATCATAGCACTACTCCCCTACCTATCCAATAAGACATTGAGAAGATAGAGGATGAAGCTCATGTTCTTGCTAGGTTAGGAAATTGATCCCTTACATAGGGACAACGAAGATGCAAGGTACTAAAATATATGCAAGATGTTGAGACATATTACTAGTAGGTCAAAGCTATAATGTGACGAGTTTCAATGGAGTAATCAAAGGAGAAACAAGAAATTCTTCTTTGTCCAAATGCAACCTAAATGAAGATGAATAAATTAGATATGAATGTGACAAAGATGGCTCGTGCATTGGAAAACCTAGAGTTTATAAACTCAGTGGATGACACTAGCCCACCTGTAACCATTTAGGTGGACTCAACTTTTGAATAATTAGTCATGCTATGTAATTATGACAATCTATCTAATTTATTTTCAATTTTATCAATATAACATGGTATATGTAAAATTAGCAAGACTAGTTATAATAGAATTAGCACAGAGTGTTATTTTTTTTTTGTAAGTGTAGGTAGTGCCTTCCTTTTCTATTTATATTGACCAATGAGACCAAATACATCATTTTGGTGGCCTCAACCTACCTCGAAGGGAAACCAAGTCTTTTGGCCACCTAAGTTTGCTATAAGCATTCCAAAAACAAAATTTTACTAGTCTTTCCATCCGGGCTATGTGCACTAAACAGTAAAAAATACTTAACAAACTAAGAACGAGCATAAAACAACTGAAGAAAAATTGTTCGCTTGAAATAGGAGAAACATTGAAGGATCATTCCTTCCGGTCATTAGCATTTGGACCAGCATTTACCGGGGTATCCATGGGTTTTTCATGAGTTTGAGTCGTCTGAGTCATCTGAGCCAGCCTCTGTTGGATCTCATCCAACTTGTTATGCTGCATAATCATGACCACCTGCAAATTATTCATTTCTTTTTTCAGATTTGGCATCCCTTGGGCAATTTTAGCCACTTCCCCTGCCACCTGCTCTAGTGCCTTCACAAGAAGGCATTTTAACACCCAGTAGACATGAAGAGCTTGCCGGTAGAGAGTCATCCGTCCTTGAGTGTTACCAGGATCTTGGATTATTTCTGCCCACTATTCTATCTTAGGGTCAGACTGTTCTTCCATCACGTTTGCCTCCATTTCTTGAATAATCTAGTGGATGTCGTCATCTGTGCCTTCTATGTAAGCTCTAATAGCTTCCTATACTGCTGTCAGCATGGATCTCCTCCCCCTCCGTTGGCTAGCCGATGCTGCAGTTGACGGGCCTTCTCGATTCTGCTGACTTGGACGTCCTCTACCTCCACGCCCCCTTCCATAGCCCAGACGTTCCATCCTTCCTTTTATTGTTTCCTGTTTACAGTTTTCATTCCCAGAGTTCAGATTTTGAGGATTTACAGAATTGCCCTCCTCCTTAACTTTCTTGGTTTTTTTCCCACCTCCCCTACTCCAGTCACCTTCATTTGTCTGGGGATTACAGTGATTATCTTCTCTCAGATGAAGGAAGTTAAGAAGGCCTTCTATCATATGAACCAATTCCTGAGCTAGGTGCATGGTTTTCATGTCCTGCCCTTCTGCCTCCCTCTTGTCCTTCGTTGTGGGTTGAGCGGTTTGACCCTCTGTGTTTCTCCCCAAACTATCTCCTGGGCCACATTTTCTCCACCCGTCTTGTACCCTTTCCTAGTTCAGCCCCATTTCACTTACATAGTGCATGGCAGAGTAAAAGGCAACTCCACGCCTACTCTCTTCTTCCCCAGAGGCATCCAACATTCAATTTTCGTCCAACATACCATTCAAGACAGAGAAAAAAACAGAGGAAGGTCCAGAAATGGCATACCCAAAATCACAATTTTTCGTAGAGGCTCCCTCTGTTTACGTTGCGCTCTGTTCTTCTTCCTCCCAGTGCAGCTTACCTATCCTTCTACCCTTCGCCACCTTTGAATGATATAAACCACCTGTCCCACTCCCTCTCTCACTATCGCTGCCAATTCTGCTTTCCTCTTTCATTCCACTCCTCCCACTCCAATTTCTTGAGGTGTGAACTGACATGTAGTACGCTACTGTGGCGGGAAGGACGGCGCGACGACTAGGGAATGATTCCTCTGTCCTACCGCAATCATGATTTTTCCTACCACCCTCACCTGCTTTCTCCACACCCCGATCGGGGGCCATCTGTCTCTATTTTCTTTGGATCATGTCTTCATTATGGTCTTGGATTAATATCATTCTAAGCGGCTCTAATTCTAGCTTCTCTGAATGTGAGGCCCATATACTATCCAATTTCCCTCCTTGTTCCTGGCTTCCCCAATTTGCAAGAAAATCCGCTGCTCTGTTACCCTCTCTTCTGACATGCTTAATGATCATGTACTCAAATCTTTTTAAGATAATTTCAAGCTCTTGAATCAGGCTAGCCATCCTCCAACTTTGAGTAACTTTGTCCCATGAGGTCCCATTATTAAGTTTTTTTAATTATGTGCGTTACCATTTGGGAGTCTCCTTCCACTTCCAGGTTGTTGTAGCTGTTTCTAATTGCTATCTTCAGTCCTTGACGTACTGCCATCAATTCGGATTCATTGTTGC
The DNA here is from genome assembly GCA_000404065.3 of Pinus taeda. Lineage (NCBI taxonomy): Eukaryota > Viridiplantae > Streptophyta > Pinopsida > Pinales > Pinaceae > Pinus > Pinus taeda. Next base: position 28,245 of record APFE031041837.1, read on the forward strand.
TCATGATGCCACCATTGTCTGAGTAGATCCATTTTGTTCTGCCTTGGTCATCTTGAAAGAGGCCTCCAATCCCTGTTGGGCCTAGGTTGCCTTTGGATGCTCCATCGAAATTTAACTTTATGAATCATGCCAAGGGGCGAGAGAAGTGCATGGTAATGTTGCATCCTATATTGGGTTGTTTCCACATCCGTGGAGCCACCATTCCTTGATGTAGGTTCCACTTCCTTAAAATTTGGTTTTCTTCCGGCGTTGTTGCCCAGTCCTCTGTGCTCCAGGTTTCCGCTAATATGGTCTCTCGAATATGACTCAATGTTTTTCCCCAGATTTGCTCTTTCGACATATCTTTGTTTTAGAAGATTCTTTTGTTTCTTTCTTTCCAAATCACCCACAGATTCATGCCTAATGCTAGACTCCAGGCTCGTCTTACCACCGGGCTTGTGAATTGGCCTCGTCCCCATTGTTGAATTGTGTCCCTGATACTTTGTTGATCTCTGTGTGTCCTTCCAAAGAGTTTCCTAACTTCTTCCCATTGCTGTTGTGCTCCATTACATGAGTTCAGGAGATGTTCCTATGTTTCCTGATCTTGTTTGCATAGACTACATTGGGGGGGGGGGGGGGGGGGGGGGGGTCATAAATCCCATGCTTTTGAAGTTGTTCCCAGGTCAAAATGCGGCCTTTACATACCAACCATAGGAAGTGGGCCACTTTCGGCCACCAATTGCTGCTCCAGATTTGTTTCCAATTAACTGCCATATCATCTGGTTCTCTCGGAGTGCAGAGGTGATATGCTTCTTTAATCGTGAAATTTCCCTTCATTGTGCAACCCCGTCACAATATGTCTAGTCCTTGTCTTATAGGTATTTTCCTTGTTTGCATTTCTTTTAGATATATTTCTCTTTGTTCTTTATCAATTTGTCTAATCCATTCATCCGGATTCTTTCAAGTTCTCCATAATTCTTCTTGGCCCTCCTCCTTCTAGGAGTCCCTTAAAAAGTTTATCCCTTCCTCTTTTTCCTTTTTACATATATCACTTAAAGCTTGTAATCCATTCAGTCTTTCTCTTTGCTGCCATTCCTGATTTCCCAGAAAGCATGTTTAGTTATTATCTCCCTGTTTTGACTAGCCAGATTCCATATTGTAGACCCTTTCGGGGTGTCCCTTATTCTTAAGATCTCCTCTGGGTTTGTTGGCATATTATAATTTTTTGTCCATATTCTTTTCCATAGGTCGTCTCCTCCCTTCATCCAGTGCCACCAAAGCTTAGCCCCCATTACTTGGTTCAGTGAGTGAGGATCTCTGAGGCCTAACCCTCCCTCAGTCTTACTTTTCACCAAGCCCTTCCAGGATACCAGCGCCCATTTTCTTTGTTCCTTTGGTCCTCCCCAAAAGATTTTTTAAAAATCTCCACCATCTTTGCACACGCTCCTTTAGGGGCCACCATTGGCGAGAGTTGGTATATCAGGATCGATTGAAGGACTGCCTTAACCAATATAGCTCGCCCTGCGATGTTCAATGTTCTGAAGGACCAATTGGCTAGTTTTCTTGCAATTTTCTCAATGGTTTGTTTCCAATTTGTCAGTCTTAGCGGATTCAAGGCTAACGGAGTGCCTAGATATTTTGTGGATAGCTCTCCTGAGCGAAAACCTAGAATTCTTGTTAAAAAAATTCTGATGTCTCCAGTTGTATTGAAAAAATAAGTGCAAGACTTTTCTTTGTTAATTTGCATGCCAAAAGCTTCCATAAAGAGTTCTAGGATCTCTTTAATTCTTCTAGCTTCTTTGAGAGAGATAGCACAAAACAACATGATGTCATCTACAAACTGCTGGTGAGTAATTGGTATATTGTTGCCCCATATTTGGATTCCTCTAATCTTTCTTTCCCTTAATTCTTTTTTGATGTATCTTCCTAAGCCTTCCGCTACAATAATGAACAAGAAGGGAGATAATGGATCTCCTTGTCGGAGTACTCTAGAAGCTTTAAAAGTTTGGGAAGGAGCTCCATTCACAAGGATAGAGAAGTTGGGTGAGGAGACCATGGCGGAGATCCATTCGATCCATCGATTACAAAAACCAAAGGCCCTTAAAATTGCTTTCAAATAACCCCAATTCAAGCGGTCATAAGCTTTGGATAGGTCCAGTTTAATCATCATACCTGCTTCCTTTGTTGTTTTTAGAGAATGCACTACTTCTTGAGAGACCACTAGTCCATCCAAGATTTGTCGACCCTCTACTAAACCTATTTGCTCAGGGGAGATAATACTATATAGAATAGGCTTAAACCTTTTTGCCATTAGTGTAGCTATAATCTTATGTATAACATTACACAGAGCAATGGCTCTAAAGCCCTGGGGCTCTTCAAACTTGGTGTCTTAGGAATAAGAGATAAGAGAGTTGAGTTTAAGCCTGTACTTACCTTCTGGTTTCTTCTTGATTCTTCCACCACGTCCAGGATATCTTGGCCCAAAAATTTCCATCCTACTTGATAGAATTATGATGTGAATCCATAAGGACCAGGGGATTTATTCTTCTTCATCCCTTTCACTATCTTTTCTAGCTCTTCGAAAGTAGCTGCCCTCATTAGGGCGAGATTTTGATCTCTTGTAAGCATGCTTGGAATCTCATTGTAGATTCTCTCAGTGGCTCCTCGTCGATCTTTACTGGGTTCCATGAGGATTTCTTTGAAATGATTTACCAAAACTTGTTCCATTTCCTCATGCTGTGTAACTTGTAGTCCTTCTTCATCTTTTATAGAGAAGATTCTGTTTCTCTATCTTCTCTAGATCATTACCTGATGGAAGAACTTTGTATTCCTCTCCCCTTCTCGTAGCCAGTTCACTCTGGATTTTTGCCTCCATAGGATCTCTTCTTGTTTCCTTCTTTCTTCCATCTGCCCTATCAGGACCCCTTCCTCTCTGGCTAAATCTTCACTTCTCCCTGCAGTTATGATTTCTTGTTGGATTTTCTTCATCTTCTGATCTAGAAGTTGCTGGTCTTTGAGGATGTTTCCAAATTCCTCTTTGTTCCATTTCTTGATGTTTCCTTTTAGTTCTTTTAATTTTAGCTGAAAGGTTTGCATCCTGTTTCTTCCTCTTTGTCGACTTTGCTTCCACCATTCTTCTACTTTCATCATAAAATTTTGATCCCTGAGCCAAAAGGCTTTGAACCTAAAGGGGTTTTTCTTGGGGCTAGCTTTGATGTCAAGTTATATTTTTATTGGCGAGTGGTTCGATCCCATTCCCAGAATAATCATTGCTTCAATGAAAATGTCCCGATTTATAATATGTTCTGACAGTAAGAATCTATCTAGTTTGGAGGCGATTTGATGTCTACCTCCCCTTCTGTTGTTCCATGTGTAGATCCCGTTTGTTGTCTGAATATCCACAAGCCTTTGTTCTGCTATTATATCGCCAAAGGCTTCCATTTCTACATCTGTTCTTCTGAGGCCACCCCTTTTCTCATTTAGGGATGTGATCATGTTGAAATCTCCTCCTACTATCCATGGAGAGGCTAGAAACATGGAGCGTATGATTGCCAGATTCTAAAGGAAATTCCTACATTCACCCGGTATGTGAGGTCCATTTACATTGGATAAGAGGATCCATTCCTGAGAACCTATATTTCTGAATCTTCCTAAACGAATTCAAGGTATACTGATCCAGTCTTCAAATTGGACTTCCTCTAGATTCCAGAGGATTGCCACACCTCCCGCACTACCTACAACATCTTCACCAATTATCTCATAGTGTGGCTTGAAGTTGCTCATAACTTCTTTTAGTTTGTGTTCTCGAATTTTTGTTTCTTGTATTAGCATTATATTAGGTTTATCTTTTTTGAGTCTCTCTTTCAAATATCTTTGTTTCCCCTTACTATTTAGCCCTCTAATATTCCAGGTTGTGATGATCATTTCAACAATTTGAGGGGTTGTTGGAATACCTCCGACAGTGGCACCACTCTTCTTGAATTTACCAACATCTCCCCAACCATTTGGATGGTCTCGCTCATAGGTCTTCTTCCTATTTTACTTCCTCCTTTCCCAATAGTTCCTGTTTTTGTGCTTTGACCTCCTTGCGTTCCAAGTTTCTCTCGCTGATTTGCTATTATTGTTCCTCGTTTTTCCTTGTATCTTTGTAACATGTCTTTGTAAAGTTGTTTCTGGTCATCAGGTATGAATCTTTCATCTGTATGCCTCCATTCCTATAGAAGTTTCTTCATGACCTATTCTTCTTCTCCTTCTTGGTCCTGTTGTGGATCTATCTCTATTTGGATCTGTTCTTGTGGTCTATCTCTCTTCTCCCCCTCTTTTTCCATCTCCAGATTGTTTGACTCCTTATTTTTCTCTTTGTTTTCTTTCTTACTCTCCACTGTTTCATCTTTACCATCCCCACCTTCCGCTTCCATTTCTAATTCTCGTAATACTTCAAATTGGTTCTGGCTTTTCTGAGTGCCTTCTAGGTAGAGAGGATTTTGTTTAGTTTTTTCCTTTTGGGGTTTTCTTCATCTCAGTACTTCTGAAAACCCTTCATTGTCTCCTTCGCTTTTCCTTTCCTCCTGTTCAATATTCCCCTTTCTTCCCCCCAAATCTGTTGGTGTTTCATTATCATTCATCGGACAATATTTATACAGATGTCTGTATTCATGGCATCGTCTGCATCTAAAAGGAATGTGTTCATAATCTACTGGTTGTTGCCATACCTCATCATGGTATTCCACTTCAATATGATCCGGAAGCGGTTCTATGATATTCATGTAGACATAGATTCTGGCATATGATGTATATCTTCCTCTTTTGGTAGTTTCTGCTACCTTAACAAAGGTCCCGATTGAATTCCCAATTCCTTCTAGAATCTCTGGGTCCCAGAACTCTATCGAGAGCCCAAACAATCTGACCCATATTGGTGCTGCTAGCATTTTCTCTTTGTTTGGATTATAGCATTCTTCCCATTGCCTCATGAAAAGCCCTGCATTATTGAAGAAGTATTGTCCCTCCTCGAAGATCCTCTCCTTATCTTCTAGATTTGCAAATATTACCTTGAAGAACCCTTTTGCCCCTAGTTTTAGATTAATATGTCCTTTGGGCTTCCACCTTTGTTGTATCTATTTCATCAAGTCTTTCTCAGACGGCCATGTTCCTACAAACTTGCAAATGAGAGCATGGTCTTTCATATATCCTCTGTATTCCTCAAGTTTATTGTTTGGAATAACAAACCTGGGCTTTTTTGTTGCTTGCAGTAGGCATTTGTTCCCCGTCCTTTCTTGCCATACTTCTCCCAAGATCGGCGTATCCTTGCTACGTCTCCCTGACCCGCCGTTCGCTCCATTCTGGCTTGTTTCTCCTGCTGCTATATTCTTGTAGGAGGGGATCTCTCCCCCCCCCGCTCGTTTTAGTCATCTTTCTCTCAATCCTGTCTATTTTCGGGACTTCTGCCCTCAGTTGATTTGTCGTGGCTTGGTCTGAAACTCTGCAGGTGGATTTGGGATCCCCTACACCCTGACCAGGTGTAGGTCCACCAGGGGCCGCCTGATCCAAAACCCTAACCATGATCCCCCGTCGCCCTCCTCAACTCTATCTCCAGCTCTGATTTCGTGCCTAAAGTTGCGCATAGTGTTATTTTAGTTTTTATTTAAGTTTTAATTAGTTCAAATGAAGAAAAAAATCAATTATGAGGTGTGATTTTTCTAGTTTCGAGTAGCCAACCAATCACAAATATACATTAATATGTATGCTTTTTTTATTATAGTATAAATTTCTACCTACTTAACTTATTAAATATATAAACACATTGTTTTTCTAGTTATATTTTTTTAATAATGATAAATATATTTTAATATTATTATGCATATATTTATATATATTTATTTTATTATTTAATATTTTCACTCTAATTTATTAGCTATAAAAATTATATATTTATTCAGTAATAAGTTTATATCTTAACGATGAAAAATGTGAAATCATATATATATATATATATATAGATGGGGAAATACAACATCTTTAATTATATTAAAGAAGAAAAATGTTATGAAAATGATAGTAATTGGGATTCGTTAACCACATTTAATAGTTTTTCCTAGAGAAAAAATCGAACTTTCTATTAAGGCAATAAAAAGTTACATAATATATACACTAAAGCATTTGATACACTACATATTCGTCAAAAACATAAACTATAAATCTGAATTGATAAGTAAAAATATAATACTTCCCATACTTCTAACCAAACTTTATATTATCTCACCTTATAGAATGTTATATCAATTTTAATGCGAACTTTATATATATTTTAGTATCAATCTTTTAAAGAAGATCTTTTATTTATGAAAATGATAACAATTGGGATTCTTTAATCACATTTAATAGTTGTTTGAACCAAACTTTATATTATCTTATCTCATACAATTTTACATCAATTTAATATAAAGTTTATTTATATTTTAGTATTAGTGATTTAAAGAAGAAAAATGTTATACAAATAATAGTAATTGAGATCTTTATTCACATTTAATAGTTGTTTCAACAAAACTTTATGTTATCTCATCTTATAGAATTTTATATCAATTTTAATGTGAAGTTTATATATTTTAGTATCAACTTTTTTCACGAGTAAGTATATATATATATATAAACTTAAAAATAATTGATACATTAATTTAATTTAATTTAATGTTTAATTTAATTTAATTTTAATATTAAATTATTTTTTAGTATTATTATTATGGTTTGATGAGGGTTATGTTTTAGCTAGTAAATTTTAAAGAAACTTTGAAGACACTACCGAAAATCTTTTCGGAACTGAGTTAATTAAGTTTTGCAATTCCCAAGACCTAATTATTTGTAATGGGATCAATAAGCAGCTTTCCTATGGTCAGATGACTTGTATTCATGGGTGCGGTGGCAATGTTGTGGACTATGCGATATCTAATAGCTAGGTTCTCCACTGTATAGTTAATTTTGATCTTCTAAACAACCATGTGCCTGACTCTGACCATAAACCTCTCTCCTTAACCCTTAATCTTGATATGTACACCAACCACATGGATAAGAATGACGAGAGTCAAAGACACATGTGTTTTGACAAAAGTAAAATGAATCTCTTCTTAAAAGCTTTAACAAAGGATTTAGGTTCCTTAACATATAATGACAACCACAATCACATCTACCACAATTTTACTACTGTCCTCTCCACTACCATTTACAAATTCTCTAAGGAAGTATCATATCATAAGAACAATAGGACTTCCAACCCTTGGTATGACAAGGATTGTAAATATGCCAAGAAAGTGATTAAAGATGCTCCTAACGAAACTATTAAGGATGATAAAATCAAGGTGTACAAAGCCCTTATCAAAAGGAAAAAAAGATATTATATAAGCAAGAGGTGAGATCTTCTCCTCCACCTCTCTAAAGCTGAGCCTAGAATATTTTGGAGGAAAATTTTTGTCTATAAATCGAAAGAGATCAATTTGATCCATTTAAAGGAATGGGATGTCTATCTTAGGAACCTCTATGACTCCCCAAACACCATGGGCATCATAATAAACACTCATATAGAGGAAGATACCTTTTGTTTGGAAGACGTGGATTCTGGGATTAAGAAGCTCGCCAATGGGAAAGCTAGGGATATTGAAGGTTACCAAGCTGAAATTCTCAAAATTGTAAGGTCCATCCTCATCCCACACTTGCACAATCTCCTTAACTTAGCGATTAAACATGGTTTCCCCAAGCTGTGGACGTAGAGCCTTATCGTGCCTATCTTTAAAAGTGGGGATAAAATTGTTCCCTCTAACTATAGGACTATCATGATTAACCACATTTTAGCGAAGCTATATGGGATCATTTTGGAGAAGAATATTAGTGTTTGGTTTGAAACCCATGGTAAAAGAGTGATTGGGCAAGCTGGTTTTAGAAGGCATCACTTTACGATTGGCCACCTTATTACTCTTAGGATCATTACCGAGGAATGGCGTAACAGTAAGACTAATCTCTTTTTTTGTTTTGTTGACACTAAAAAATCTTTTGACATTGTTCCTCGAGAGAAGTTATGTCAAAGGCTCGATGAAATATTGGTTCCTCCTAAATTATGGGCCGCTATTATTAGATTATATGAGAATTTTATTTCCAAGCCTAAGACCACCGAGGGTTGGTTTACTGACATTAAATGCAACATCGGTGTTAAGTAAGGATGTCCCCTACCCCCTAACCTTTTTGGAATTTACATTGATAAGCTTGAGGAATGCTTAGAAGCTATTGGTTGTGAGGGGTCCAAGCTTGATGGTATAGTCATTAATCTTCTTATTTATGATGATGACAACATTCTTTTTTCAAAGAGTCCCAATGATCTCGACAAGAAGCTTAAAGCCTCAATGATTATTGTATCAAGATGGGTATGACTATTAACACTGATAAGACTAAATTTATGATTATTAAATCCAAGAAGACCACTTGTGACAATTTCATCTATAAAGAATGTTTCTTCTTACAAATATTTAGGTATTGAGATTCACCATCAACTCAATTGGAACTATAACATTGAGAAAAGTATTTTAGGAGATTGGAAAGCTTACTATGAGCTTGAAAATAATTGTAAGACAACTTATCGTTGGGTTTGGAGTAAAAAAAAGTTCCTCTTTGCGACTCTTGTCACCCCTGTTATTTTATATGGATGTGAGGTGTGGGGGTGTAGTCTATCTAGAGATTCTTGGAGAAAGATTGAAATGATCAAAAATAAATTCATAACCTACAACCTCAATATTAAATGTAATACTCCCTACCCTATTCTCTTGATTGAGGCTAGGCTTTCCGCCATTGAATGCACGACTATGTTTAGATATGTGATGTATAAGAAGAATTTGTACAACATGGAAGACGAGAGACTCCCAAAAATTTCTCATAACTCTAGTCAAAAGCACCTTTTGCTCAACCATTTAGAGGTAAGGGAGGAGACCCTCTTGGGTAATAAGGATAATATTAAAAACATCATACTTCCAAATTTAAGGATAAGCTGTGGAGTGATAAGGAGTTAGAAGGGAAAATAAAGTTAAGATACTATAAGGAGGTAATCAACCCCACGCTTACTAACCATAATCACCTTTATGTTTTAACCAATGCTAAGAAGCAAATGAATATTACAAGGATCATAACTAATCCTCATGATTTGCGGAGTGAAGCTGAACGTTGGTTTATTCTCAAGATTCCTTGGGATGAAAGAATATGCCTCCTTTGCAATACTAAGAAAGTAAAAGATGAAAAGCACTTTCTCTTGGATTCTCCGACCCTTACACACATCTGTTCTCATTTCCATAACATTTTCCCCACTACCAACCTCCTTGACTTGTTGAGTTAGGAAAACTACAGTGACCTCAGAACGCTTCTTTCCCTCCTTTTTGATCATAGGGAAAAAATCTTAAATAATCTCAATTAACCACTTCTTTCTTAAGGTCCAATAGACCATATTGGTCTTAGTGAACGTTAATCATCATCATCATCATCAATATACATTTTTAAATATTATATTATATTAATAATAGATATTAATTTAACAAATAGATTTAAAAATAATTAGAAAATGTTAAATTTATATTTTAATGTTTACCTTTAAAAGGAGTTATATTCATTGTAAAAATTATTATGTATAATATTACTATAATATTTCGTAGTTTGTTATACAACAAGGGCTACACAGTAACTAATAGCAAAATATAGCAAAATTAAAGTAGAAAACAATAGAAAATAAAGATTTTAATTTTTAAAATGTTATAACTAGCATTTGCACCAGACGTTGCAAAGAAAATGCTGTAAGGCAATAGATAACATATAACACTATGTAAGGCAATCGATAGCAATCGATAACATATAACACTAATTAACGCTTCTTTGACAATTGTTGAAGAACAAAAAAAAAGAAATCAACAAAAAACAAGGACCATGCTATATGCAATACATACTTCCTAGCCTTACAAATCATGAGTCATATGTCATATAACACTAATTAATGCTTCTAGCATATCACACTAATTAATGTTTCTTTGACAATTGTTGAAAGACAAAAAAAGAGATAAAAAAAGGCAAATACCATGCTATAATGAAAACAAATTAATACTTCTTTGTCCCATGTTGAAAGACAAAAAACAAAGATAAAGAAAAGGCCAGGACCATGGCAAGAGCTAACGAGCGTGCTATTGGGCCTTTAATGCACCCGATAGTGGCCTCGCCATACATACATACCCATGCCATCCATCATTTCTCCTGGAGCTTGACCACATTTTTTTCCAAGAACAGGTGACCCACCACTTCCAAGCTGGCACCCACTGTGTTGGCAACCAACACCTGTGCAATTTCAAATGAGCCCTCACACCAAACATTCATTTTCTCCATTCACACAACCGGAATAGGTCCTCTGCAACCCCCTCGAGCATTCGTTTCTCCTGCTCACGGTGCTCGCTCACCTTGCAGGTCCGCTCGCGGTGTTGAATCCCGGCAGGTTGTGCCCCAGGCGTAAGGTAAATTATACTCTGTGAATAATGACATCCACCATTTTGGCGGGCGCCCAGAAGGCCAATGCATACGAATCCCACCCAATGCTTCTATACATTGTCTGCATTGGCAGCTCCCATTGTCTGGCGGAACAGATACATTCAACGTCTCCATTTGGGTGCAGGTTCGAGTGACGTTGAAGGTGTTTTCCCATTGCATCGTAATCAGTTACCAGATTTATAACGAACCACTTAGCCATTCAGACATCTTCAATAGTTTTTAGGACGTGGTTTAATGGTTAATAGTTAAGTAGGGAGGTCCAATCTCAAACAAAATTATATATATCTGAAAATTGCTCCAAACGAGGTCCAATCTCAAGAAAAATTATATATATCTGAAAACTGTTCCAAACACAATTTTTTTAGTTGAAAAAAGTACAATAAACCACCGCCATTACAATTGCAAACTCAAGCTCCTGCACCCAGTGTGCTTGATTGTGTACTACCCACTTAGCCATGGATGCCGTGAAAATCAGATAATCCATTACCACTGCCATTGCAAACTTCCTGCATCCACTGTCCCTGCCTGTGCACTTTGCCAGGTGCATAGTTTATTTGGGGTTTTCATTGGGGTGAGATTTTGAGTACAAATATGTTCAATTCTGTGAGAGGAATTTGGTGCACATTAATTTTCACATGCTTGCTAGGAAGGATGACCACGGAAAAATCCAAGGGCACCAACCAGTGGAGCATTGATGTAAGTAGTAGGCTCAGACTGCCTGAAGTATGTTGCCACATTTGCTTTATCCTCCTTTTCAACTGAAAACATTTTCCAATGCTCCTTTGGTGTGGTGCCATTGCTTTCTGCAATAAATGAATTATACCTTGCTATTTTAGCAAAAAAAAATATGATTGCAAGTGAATCTCATTTTCGTGTCAGATGAACAACCTTTTTCTCGAACTTCTTGTTCCTACTTGCTGAAATAAAACTGTGTTTTTTGTTATCAACCTTCAATATTTCTTTCATGTCTTCTCTTGCATTATTATGGCTATCTGAGCTCTATGTCAAATGAAGTGACTAGACTATCATAATATTAGGATAGTAATGCAAGCAAGGCGATGACTACATGTACATTTTGAATTGGTGCCTCAACAGGTGCTAGCATCTCTAACAATTTTTTGAAGTGATTGATGTTGTTGGCCACATCTTATGTTGTCATCTTTATTTGTGAAAACTTCCTCAGCGATATCTTAGGATGACAACTTGATATTCATAAATGTTAAACAGCTTGAATTTCAATTGATTGTTGTGTTTGGCTACATATTAGGAGCCTCCTCTTTATTTGGTGAAGTTCCCTCAGACAAATCTCACAGTTACAGCTTTATTTTCACATGCGTGTGCTCCATTTTTCTTTTGGTGTTTTGGCACTGCTGATGTGATTCATTTGATCATTAATGCTCAAAATGCTACAAGTAAGAGTCTTGTGATTAGCAGTTCATATGGTATGTTTGACTTCATCTTCTTCCAGAATGCTAAATGATCTTGTTCAATAATGGAATTCCCATTTGCAGCTTCCAGATGGAATCCCATGCTGTTAAATTTTACAACCAGATCTGTTTTAGACAAAGAAGAAAGTCAAGCTAGCTACAACCATGGTTCTGGTGTACTTTGAGACTTCTAATTTGCATTGGTGTTTGTTGTATTGCTTGTTCTTTTTCAAATAGGTAACCAACCTGAAAATTAAAGTTTGGACTTCCTTATGAATAGATCATTAGCTTTGGTATCAAATATTGGAAAAAATTCCACTGATCAAAGAGAGATATTGAGCTTGTGTTTGCAACACTAGAGTGCTCAGCAATTGGAATCAAATTTATTGATTAAGGCATGAATGTACAGCAAATAAAAGACATACCATCAACTAAAATATTTTAATTTTAGCAGAAAGAATGATGTATTCATAGTGGACGAATATTAGAGAGTAAAATATACGATAGAGAATTGCAGTGCTTTGGAAATAAAATGCATGAGTCAACCTTACATTATCTGGAATTCTCCCACACTTAAGTGTGACTACAATTTATCTATTCAAGTTGTTGCCTGATTATCCTGCTGTCTTCTCTGTTGCATTCTCCTCTGCCTGTCTTTTTTTTGACAGTTTTTGTTGCCTCATTATATATTTTTTTATTATTTAATTAAATGTATTCAATACTTCTCTTTATATAAAGGCTAAAATGATTTTTTCTTCCTAAAGGGCTATTCATAAAGCAAGGGTCAGTTAACCTTCCTAAAGTACTATTCAGCTGTCCTTACATAGACAGTAAGACAAAACCTTGCTTTCTAGGAGATGCAGGTCGAGAGGATATGTGAAGATTAACAAAAAAAATCTAACATTCAGTATATTTATCTTGCATGTTTAGTTGATGTATTTCCTACATTTGCTATCCCTGATAAACATGATTAGTTGTTTGCCTCTTGTTAGAAAGGGGTAATTCAGGGATAATTGCCGCACAAGGCCTTGGGCTAACTTGGAATGTGTGTTATTTAATTTAAAATTTTGTTGTTGTTAACTCAATGTAGCTTAGTGTTACTGCCACCTGATTCAAGAAAAAAACAAAGTTGGATAAATAAGCTTAGAGTGTATTGTCTGAAGATCCAAGGCCCAAATTATTTCTTGAAGCCTGAATTTTATATTACCATGTATTGACTGAAAATATAGAAATATATGGTAGTATTTTTTTTCCTTGAGATTTACTGTGTTATCAAAAAGCCCTATTTCTTTTCAACTTGTATGGATGTCTGGGGCTTGGCATGGTTTTTTGGCTGGATGTTTACACAGCATCTGTGTGAAGGCAAAACACTCTTCTGCTTTATATTTGTTGTAACTTATTTTATGGTGCATCTATAGGCTGCAATAGTCAGTGCACAAAAAATCTGGAAGCAAGTCAAGTTGAACGAGTGCTCGACACCAAATTATTTGTGACACATTCCATTACATACAAGCTATATTTTGTAAAGTGGTAAGGTCTGCCAAACTCCTACAATACTTCAATCACATAAATTGACCTACTTAAATACTGCAAGTAGATGCACCAGGTGACCTTGATTCAGAAGATTCTAAATTGGCATTGGGTGTAGACATATGGGAATTTTTTCCCTACAGTCTGTGCTAGATTCAACCATTGAATAGCTGAAGCTGATTGATGGATTTTGAATGTTATGATAAAAGTGATTTGATTTGTAAGAGAAACTCTGAGAAGACTGCCCTTGATGGGATTTGGATTTTCCAAAATGAAAGGCATGGAAGCAGAAGACGAAAAAGATTCAGTGGTGTCATGGTAAACTCCATGTATTTCAAGTCATCTGGTATCAATATATATATCCCTAGAATAAGGACTTTCAAGAGTCAGAATGGCAGACCCATCAATGCTTCTGCTACTAAAATCAAAATACAATGAAATATGGACATGTTGTGTTAGAGGATGCATGGAATCTGTGAAGGAATGAGGATCAATTGGAGACATATTATAATCATATGCTCTGGCTAAGCCTACTAAATGCTCTAAAATGCTTGGCTCTGGCTAAGACTAATAAATGGTGGATGCAACGCATGTTTAAGGCTCCAGTATCAGTGATGTTGCAATTCTTCCTGATTGTTTTTCAAGGCCGAGGGTGTCTAAATAAGAGTCTTGCAAGTGCATGGATGTGGTGCGGCCCTTGTGTACCTCGTCAGAGATAAAGCAATAAAAATATATATATAGTCCTGGGATGCGTGATCACAACACGCATTATGGCAATATTTTGTGTGGCACCAGATAGGAAGGATTCAACGATATGATTGACGAGGGTTGCTTTTCTCTTCAATAGTGACAACAAAACCAGAAGAAGCATCCGTAACAAAGAGCATATCAAAACCAAGAAGAATTGTAACAAAAAGTACAATATGACGGTAATGTGTAACAAAAGGTACATTATGATGGTTCCATTTCCAACATGAATCAAACTAAATCAAAATGCAAGGAGGATTGGAGAAAAAAAAGGATTGTGTATCATCCATGGCATATATAAACTTCGAATACTTCCCGACATTAAAACCAGTGAGACTCCTGTATCATTTTGCATACCATAAAACCCTGTTTACATTGATTCTGCTGTCAGAGGACAACATCCCATGCGTGACAGATCATTCTCGAGAAAGACGTGAAGCAAAAGCTCAGATCTTAGATCTTGAGAGAATTGCTTGCAATGGCCTCTGATTCTGCCACTGGTTACCACACCAATAACAGTACAGTGGAAACGTTCACAAACCCTAACGGCAATCCACCCGCTGATTATTTCTTAAAGATATGGAATTCAGAAAATGGTAAGGCCTTCGGGAATAAGAATCATCATCTTAATGGACGAGTCGATTCGATTTTATCATATGAAATTCCTTTGAATCAACGGCTGAAATTGTTGCAATCGTCTAACATATAATCGTGTGGTTTACAAGATGACAGGTAAGCAGAGAGGGGAGTTGATTTCAGAGGGAAACACCTTACAGCGTAATTAAGAAATTGAAGCATTTTACTCCCAATAAGGCCTTTGACAGGCTTATTTATATGCTGCATAGAATGAGTAAATTAAGAAATTGATGCGTTTTACTTTCAAGAAGGCCTTTGGCAGGCTTATTCATATGCTGCATAGAATAAGTTAAGAAATTGATGCGTTTTACTTCCAAGGAGGTCGTTGATAGGCTTATTTATATGCTGTCACAGTAACTAGAAGGCCTTTGACATGCTTATTTAAATGTTGTCATATGATATATATATATCTATATATATATATTGATATATATATTAAAAGGCAGAAATTATCAATACATTATGTAGCCACCATACCTGAATAACAATAAATATGAATATCGCTCTAATCAGAACAACCAGGCATGAATGCCCATTTAGCGCTGAATGATGTTTTCACGCAAATAACACCAGAAGTGAAAGAAAACATTTTTCAAGCCTCAATCGATCTGAAATATACTCATCTCATTTTGACAATCCCTTACAATAAAACATAAAGAAACTGGCTTCCACCATCCTCAATTTAATCTATGATCCTTTCCAGTTTTATATGGAACTCTTGAACCAATCGAAAGCCAAAGAGTTAATGGCAGTTCAAACATAAGAGGTCACAGATTGTTGCAATTTTATACATAATTCTTGAACCAATCAAAAGCCAAAGAGGTAATGGCAGTTCAAACTTAAGAGGTTACAGATGACCTCAATATCTACATATCACAAGATCAAGGGGACCAATAATGTTGAGGGTATGTTTGCATTTCTCTGGCCAACGCACAAGTCAATTCCTCTGCATTTTCATCATGACCCCCAGCAAAATTGTAAACTCTGAAAGATAATTGAAAAGTCCTCCAGAGCGTCTGCAAGCATCTTCGCAAGCGATTGCCATCATTTTCAGCGTTCATGTCACCAACTCTTCTACATGGTTCTGCTTTGGTTGTCTTGCTCTCCTGTGGAAAAAGAAAAGTACAAAACCACCACATATCAAGATTTATGGCCTAGTAAAAATTTTCAAACTGAATCAGAAAGCTTCTTAACAGACTGTAATTGACCTTGTCAGATAAATAATTGATTTATAAACAAGATTAGACATCCTTCACTGACCTCCAATGCCAAATCTATACAGCGAGAAGAAATGTCAACCATTGATTCCTTGATGCGAATAAGTACATTGAAATCAAAGAAGATCTTATTTCTCTCAAAGAGTTTTGACTCTTCATCCTTAATCCGCTCCAATGCCTCCACCTCCTTGATCTGCATAAAATTTTAGCTCTATAAATGTTTTGACAACTAAGTTTGACAATTATATACAATAATGATGTAAGAAAGTGAAAGTAGAGAATTCTTGAAATCAAACATTCATAGTAACAAGATAACATTACACATTTATGCATTCAGTCTAGACCTCCCAAGTCTAGACCTCCCAAGTGGAGAATACGGGTTTTAATAAGCATAGGGTTTTGTTTGAGCCCTGAGCTTCACCAGAATCAAAACATAGATAAATGCTATGTAGCAGTGGTCAATATTATTCAAATAGGAATTCTGTCAATATGAGCTAAGGGAAATATTGGTACTTTGCTTCATGCAGGTTGATAGCTCCGTTACAATTAGGCAAAGTTCACTTCAATTTAGTAATATTTTGACTTACCAGATTGTAGTGCAGACATGCAAAGTCATGGATCTGTTGATTGTTGAATTTAACTTGATTTAATGGTGAGAAATGGCCTGAAGAAAAGTGGAATATTCACTTTATCCCATCCAAGTAACACATGACCTCAAGCATAATGTTCCCTAAGTTTGATGCCTACATAAAGCCTTGTTAGGGTTGGAACCTGAGTTTTCTGGTTTCTTTAACCAGCTTCTCTGTAGTAACAATATACTAAGATTTACAAATAGAAAAAATGAAATTTGCTTCATTTACCTTGTCAAAATAGCTCATGACCTTATCAAGATGCCGAGGCAATGGAGGTGCAACCTACCAGGTATTAAGATGATTGACTATAGCACTTAATTTTGAATGAAGTGTTGAAGTAGCCCGAATTAC